>MU679249.1:57980-72195 GCA_026770625.1 Nicotiana glauca | reverse complement strand
GAGGAGGGTCTGGGATTTGGTCATTTGGATTTGCATTGGCATTTCTACCTCTCCGTGGTACTTGAGGTACCGGGAGCTCATCTTGCTCAACATCATCAATCTCCTCCCCCGCCAAGGCATTGCCAAGTGGGTCATTTCCGTTTAGATCCATGTGTACCTGATGAATCGACACAAATAAAGTTAGTAAAAAGAAGGAAAGAGAAGCAAAACACAAATCTAACTACACAAATAGTCAACACCGTAAGCTCCCCGGCAACGGCGCCAAAAAGTGATCGCAGCGGACTCAACCTTAGGAAGAGTGGGCGCTAATACTTTTACCCAATGTGGTATCGGGGTCAATTTTCACAGGGAGCTAGAAAAGGGAGTTGAGTAATTGCTTAGGCTAGAGATGCGTTTTGACTCCTAATTGTACTTCTATCATTTTTTGGGGTTTTATAATTATCAACTACGATTTAATAACTACTAGTTAAAACTAAATTATGCTAAAATATTGATTCTAGGTTGTATACACGATAGAGAAAAGCACTAGGGTCGTGGCATGTACCTAGGTGGTCAACTAATGGGTAGAGATTCCTAATACAAGAATGATGATTATGGTGCTTATGCTATAACCGTTGCACGATTGCACTCACTCTCACACCTCTCGATAGAGAGAATGATTTTGCCCAATTGACTTTCTCAAGACCATTTGGGTAGGCTGATATGCCCAAGAAACTTATGGTTCAAGTTGGGTAATTACTCTCTCGAGGTTTAACTCGTTAATTGGGACTACCATTCTCCTGGGTCCATCCCAATTCCTTGTTGGGTCAATTATGCAGTAATCGACACTCTTTCTCAAGAAGAGTCAAGACCCACTAAACTAGACTCAGTGTTTGCAACCACCAAATCCTAATTAAACCATAAAATTAACCCAAATAGCAAATACCCAACATCATTCAAGCATTAAACAGTCACACCCATTAGTTAACCACGTTAGGGTTGAGCCACAACCCTAGCTAATGGGTTTAGCTAGACATAATAGGAACAGAAATTGAAGAAATAGGAGATAAAATCAACATATTAATTAACTACAAAGTTAATCTACAAGAATATATGATAAAGCAAGATGAAATTGCCCAAAATAGGCTAAAACTTGAGTCTCACGAGCGCAGCAGCTATATCTGATACCATCCCCCTAGCTAAAAAAGTAAAATAGGAGTTTGTCGCTAGGTATTTGACCAAATAGGATCGTCCTTATTCTATTTATACTACACAGGAAAAACTGGACAAAAATACCCCTACAGGTCTGGCGCGGACCGCGCACAAATATCGCGCGGCCATGGAGGGCTCTTTGGTCTTCTGTGGTTGCTTCTGAAACTGAGGCTGCGGACCGCGCACAAAGGTTGCACGGCCGCATTTGCTGAGAGACGTGGACCGCGCAAAACTTGGGCACGGCCGCGCTGGCTAACAGGCACGGACCGCGTGGAGAATGGACGCGGCCGCGTGGAAGACTTTGACAAATAGCACTATCTGAACTTCTTCTGTGCGGGTGCGTGGCAAATAAGTGCGGTCCGTGCAAGTCATCAATTACTTGGGCAGTCTCTGAACCTCTTCTATGCGGTCGCGTGGCAAATAAGTGCGGTCCGTGCAGGTCAATATTGTTCCCCACTTTACAGGTCCTTTGACACTTGGTAGATTTCACTCCTTTTTCGAGCCGATCTTTGACGTTTGTCATCTTGTCGCTTAAACCTGCAATCAAGCGCAACTTGTAAGCCTTTTGGGACTAATTTATGGCAATTCATGCACGAAGCCTAGGCAAGAATGGGTAAAAGACATGTAAAAATCACAGTTATCAATAGGCAACCTCCCCAACTCGCCTCAAGATCTCAAAAGGACCAATAAACCTCGGACTCAATTTTCCTTTCTTCCTAAACCTCATGATGCCTTTCATAGATGAAACCCGAAGCAGAACCCGCTCACCAACCATATATGAAACATCACAAACCTTCCTGTCTGCGTAGCTCTTCTGTCTGGACTGGGCTAGACTGGGCTGTACGGAGTCTATCCTGGATCATCTTAACCTTCTCTAATGCATCCTGAACCAACTCTGTACCCAATAGCCTGGCCTCACCCGGCTCAAACCAGCCCACCAGAGATCTACACCTCCTACCATATAAAGCCTCATACGGCGCCATCTGAATGCTGGACTGATAACTGCTGTTGTAAGCAAACTCCGCCAATGGCAAGAAATGATCCCAAGACCCTTCAAACTCAATCACACACACACAGAACATATCCTCAAGAATCTGAATAGTGCTCTTGGACTGTCCGTCTGTCTGGGGGTGAAATGTTGTGCTCAACTCCACTCGAGTACCTAACTCCTACTGCACGGCTCTCCAGAACCGCGATGTAAACTGAGTACCTCTGTTCTAAATAATAGAAACTAGAATACCATGCAAACGGACGATCTCCCAGATATAAATCTCCGCCAACCACTCCGATGAATAAGTGGTACACACAGGAATGAAATGAGAGGACTTGGTCAGCTGATCCACAATAACCCAAATGGCATCAAACTTTTTCAAGGTCCATGGGAGTCCAGATACAAAGTCCATGATGATGCGCTCCCATTTTCACCCCAGAATCTCTATCTGTTGAATCAACCTACCCGGGCGCTGGTGCTCATACTTCACCTCCTGGCAGTTGAGGCATCTAGACACATAACCAACTATATATTTTTTCATCCGCCTCCCTCAATAGTGCTGCCTCAAGTCCTGATACATCTTCACGGACCCGGATGGATGGAATACCGCGAACTATGGGCCTCTGCTAGAATCAACTCTCGAAGCCCATCAACATTGGGCACACAAATCTGGCCCTGCATCCTCAATACCCCGTCATCTTCGATGGTCATATCTCTGGCCTCTCCACGCTGAACCATGTCCTTAAGGACAAGCAAATTAGGGTCTTCATATTGCTGCTCCCTGATACGATCAAATAAGGAAGACCGGGAAACCACACAATCTATAACCCGACTGGGCTCCGAAAGATCCAATCTCACAAACTGGCTGGCTAAGGCCTGAACATCCATCACCATATGCCTCTCTGAAGCTGGTAAATATGCCAAACTCCCTAAACTCTCCGCTCGGTGACTCAAGGCATCCGCCACCACATTGGCCTTGCCCGGTGATACAAGATAGTGATATCATTATCCTTCAACAACTCTAACCACCTCCTCTGACGCGTAGTTAGATCCTTTTGCTTGAGTAAGTGCTGCAAGCTCCGATTGTCAGTATAGATCTCACAAGGCACACCGTACAAATAATAACGCCGGATCTTCAAGGCATGAACAATGCCAGCTAACTCAAGGTCGTGGACAAGGTAATTCTTTTCATGTATCTTCAAATGTCTGGACGCGTAGGCAATCACCCTACCATCCTGCATCAACACCGCTCAAAGGAAAACTCTCGAGGCGTCATAATAGACAGTATAAGACCCCGAACCAATAGGCAATATCAAAATTGGGGCTGTAGTCAAAGTTGTCTTGAGCTTCTGAAAACTCACCTCACACTACTCTGTCCACTAAAATGGGGCACCCTTCTGGGTCAATCTAGTCATATGGGTCGCAATCAATGAAAATCCCTCCACGAAACGATGGTAGTAGCCTACCAAACCAAGATAACTACAAATCTCGGTAGCAGAGGACGTCCTGGGCCAACTCTGTATGGCCTCTATCTTCCTCGGATCCTCCTAAATACCCTCACTCGAAATCACGTGGCCTAAGAATTCCACAAAACGCAGCCAAAACTCACATTTTGAGAACTTTGCATATAACTTCTTCTCCCTCAAGGTCTAAATCACAGTCCTCAGGTGTTGCTCATGATCTTCTCGACTTCGGGAATACACCAGAATATCTTCAATAAAAAACAATAACGATCGAGTCAAGATATGGTCTGAACACACTGTGCATCAAATGCATGAAAGTCGTTGGGGCACTGGTCAGCCCAAATGACATAACAAGGAACTCATAATGTGCATACTAAGTCCTGAAGGTAGTCTTCAGGATATCTGGCTCCCGAATCTTCAACTGATGGTAACCTGAGCGCAAGTCAATCTTAGAAAACACCTGTGAGCCCTGAAGCTGGTCAAACAGATCATCAATACGAGGCAAAGGATAATGTTTCTTCACTGTAACATTGTTCAACTAGCGATAATCAATACACATACGCATAGAACTATCCTTCTTCTTCACAAACAAGACAGGAGCACCCCACGGTAAAACACTGGGTCGAATAAAACCCTTACCAAGCAACTCCTGCAACTGATCCTTCAGCTCCTTCAACTCAGGAGGAGCTATATGATAAGGGGGAATGGAAATCGACTGAGTGCCCAACAACAGATCAATGCCAAAATCAATGTCTCTATCGGGCGGCATGCCCGGAAGGTCAGCTAGAAACACATCGAGATAATCCCGTACCAGTGGAACTGAATCAACAGAAAGGGTATCAGCACTGACATCTCTCACATAAGCTAAATACGTGGCACACCCCTTCTCAACCATATGCTGAGCTTTAAGAAAAGAGATAACTCTACTAGGAGTGTGATCTAAAGTACCACTCCACTCAATACGTGGAATACCTAGCATAACCAGCGTCACGGTCTTGGCGTGACAATCAAGAATAGAAAAATAGGGAGACAACCAGTCCATGCCCAAAATAATGTCAAAATCAACCATACCGAGTAACAATAAATCTGCTCTGGTCTCAAAACTACGAATAGTAACCAAACATGACCGATAAATGCGGTCCACAATAAGAGAATCCCCCACAGGAGTAGAAACATAAACGGGGGTACTCAAAGAATCCCGAGGCACACCCAAATGCGGAGCAAAGTAAGAAGATACATAAGAATAAGTAGAGCCCGGATCGAATAGAACCGATGCATCTCTGTGACAAACTAGTATAATACCTGTAATGATGGAGTCCGAGTCAACATCCTCAGTACGAGCAGGAATAGCATAATATTTGTCCCAGCCCCTCTCTCGAGGGTGACCTCTATCTCCCCGACCTCCGCCCCTAGCTGGCTGGGCAGGTGGGGTAGCAGCTGGAGCTGTGATCATGGCCTGAGAAATCTAAGGAGCACGTTGTGGCTAAGCAGTCTATGAAGATGAACCCCTACCAAGTCTAGGGCAATCCCTAACCATGTGGTGTGTATCACCGCACTCGAAACAAGCTCTGGGAGGACGCGGTGGCTATGACTGACTAGGGCCAGGTCTGCTGGACTGACCTCTGGAAGCACCCCGCGTAGGAGGCACGCTAGAAACTGGAGGTGCATAATAAGGCTCTTGAGGTGTAGGCGTAGCTGGAGTACTGTTGGCTGTTGAAAGAGCTGAATGGACGGGGCGACCCGCATAACCTCTGCCATAATGACCTGTTGATGGGATACAGGCACCAGAGTAGTGACCCGACTCTCGAGACCTCTTGGCCTCCCTCTCCCCTTGCTCCCTGGTGAGCATACCCCCAATCCTCCTAGCAATGCTCACTACCTGATGATAAAGAATGCCCATCCCCAACTCTCGAGCCATGCTAGATCTGATGGGTGGGATAAGACCCTCAATGAACCTACGAAATCTCTCCCTAACTATAGCAACCAAAGTCGGTGCATGCATGGCCAACCTGGTATAACGGATAGCATACTCCAAAACGGTCATAGCAGCCTGGGACAAATGCTCAAACTCTGCGCGCCATGCATCCCTGAGACTCTAGGGGACAAACTCTCTCATAAACATATCCGAGAACTGGGTCCAAGTTAGCGAAGCAGCCTCGACTGGACTGTCTATCTCATAAGTACGCCACCAATCATAGGCGGCTCCCCGAAGCTGAAAAGCAGTGAAAGAAACCCTGTTGGACTCCACTATGCCCATAGTGCGAAGAAGGGTGACACTCCTCTAGAAACTCCAGGGCATCGTCTGATGCTAATCCACTGAATACTGGAGGATCATACTTCTTGAACCTCTCAAGTCTCTGCTGCTTGTCCTCTAAAGTAGCTGACCCGTCCTCGGGCTGAACCGCCACTGTAGGCGGTGCGGGAATAATCTCGGGAGCCTGCTCAACCTGCACTCGCTACTCAGGAGTGCGGACGGTGGGAGTCTATGCTCCTCCCCCGTCCTGGGATGTAGCTGCAGCAAGGGGAAGCAACCTTTCTTGATCCAAGGTGGTGTACATACTCATGAATTGAGCCAAAGTCTCTTTGAGAGTTGGAGTAGTAGTGGCAGTAGTAGGCGTGCCAGGTGCCTAGGCTCCGGCTGGGTCTGTTGGTGGTGCCTCAGCGGCAGCCTACATAGGTGCTTTGGCTGCACCACGTACGCGTCCTCGACCTCTCCCTCGGCCCCGGCCTTTGACGACTACAGGAGGGGGAGCGGGTGCCTGATCATCTCGGGTAGCACGTGTCCTCACCATCTGTGAGAGAATAGAAGACAGAAGTTTAGAATTGATGCCAAAAATATCGCATGACAAGGAATTCAAATGAAATGAAGATTTTTCCTAAATAGTTACATAGCCTCTCGTAGATAAGTACAGACGTCTCCGTACCGATCAGCGAGACTCTAATAACTGATATATGTTCCGAGACTCCTATGAACCTAGAGCTCTGATACCAACTTGTCACGACCCCAGTTCGCCCTCCGTGAACATATCGTGATGGAACATATTCCTTACGACTAGGTAAGTCTAACGATACGGGAAATAATATTACTTGCAAAAACATTTAATTAAACCAAACAAATTTAGAAGGAAATAGTATATAAGTGCCACCTGGCATATACAACTCAAAAATAAATTTCGAAAGTCTAAAATCTCATCCCAAAACGTGGAAACTCACGGGAACCACAGGCTAATAGAAATGTAATATGCTGCTCTAACTCCAGAATGTCTAAACAACTGAAAGAAAAGGATAGATTAACTACTAAAGCTAGAACAGAATAGAGACTCCTGGTCTGCGGACGCGGCAGATATACCTCGAAGTCTCTGCTAGATCTCTCCGCCTCGAGGATATTGCGTCTGAGTGGAGATACCTGGATCTGGATATGAAAAACATGCGCAGGAGGGGCATGAGTACACCACAGTGGTACTCAGTAAGTGCCAAGCCTAACCTCGGTTAGGTAGTGACGAGGAAGGCCAGGGCCCTACTGAGGTTAAACAATATAATATGAATTAACAATATGAAAACTGACAGTAATAATGAGTACAGCGGTGAGAATAGACAGGTTAAACAGAACAACAGCTCAATGCCAAATGGTAACAATGAGGATCTCCCAGGATAACGTCCTGTAGTCCTTTTCTTAATTGTCCAGTGGATCTCTCGGGATACCGTCTCGTAGTCCATCACATGTGCGGGGGGAGAGGGGATCTACTGGGAATCTAACCCATATTCCCAAAGTAGAAGTGCAGAGGGATCTACCGGGAATTTAACCCGTAGTCCCAAGGTAAACAAACAAGGGGGGAGCTACCGGAATCCCACATTCGTAGTCCTAGTGTAAATGCGCAACCACAAACAGTAGATACTCAGAAATGAAGTACAAAAGACAAGCAACAAGTAGTACTAGCCTAGCATGCTTCACGTAGTACAGTCACGGCAACTTAAATAATTAGGCAATTAGAATCAGCTAAACATGCTTTTCTAATCTAACACGGGTTATAATTGCAAGTAAAATAAGGCAAGTATGAAGGAAACTCAGTCTCAATATCTTAAGTAAAAATTGGATTTTCAATAAAGTACGTGCTCGTCACCTCGCGTACAAGGCACTCAAATACCAAATAAAAACTCATAAGGGAAAGGTCCCCCACACAAGGTTAGACAAGCCACCTACCTCGAACCGGCACAAAAAACAACCAGAAACCATGCCTTTGCCACGAGTATCCGACTCCAAATGGCCCAAATCTATTCAATTCAATTACATATCATAAATAACATCACAAACAACTGGTTTTACTATTTAATTAGAAGCTACGACATGAAATTAGGTAAAATGACCAAAATGTCCTTCAGGCCAATATCTCAGAATCAAATAACTTTTACATTTTCAGAACCCTCGTACTCTTACGAGTCTAACCATATAAAAATCTCCCAAATCAGAGGTCAAACGCCCACTCAAAATCCAAAATTTCGGCCTAAGAAGTTTCTTCCAATTTTTCAACATTTGGATCCTCAATTCGAATTTTAGTAATGTATTTAACTACATAATGATGAAATATAACTAAAAGGGATTAAAGAAACGTTATCCAATAATCTCCTCTTTAAAACCCTCTCAAATTGCCCTCTCCCGAGCTCAAATTTGATTTTCTAACTTTTGAAATTAAACCCTCGATTTCACTATTTCTGAAGAGTGATCTCCGCTTCTGCGGACAAGGGACCGCATCTGCGGTCTCGCTTCTGTGGAAATTGCACCGCATTTGCGGTTCCTGGGAAAAATCCAACTTTGCTTCTGTGGTCCCCATGGCCGCATCTACGGTACCGCATCTGCGGTTCTCAAGCCGTATATGCGAAAATACCAGAAGAGAAGACTTCAGCTGCTGCAACACTTCTCAAATTTTCCGTTTAACCACCCGAAATCATCCCGAGGCCCCCGGCACCTCAACCAATAACACATAATACCTCATTCAAACTTGTACCAATCTTTAAACCACCTAAAACAACGCCGGAAAGTCGAATTAAACAAGGCTTTGAGCCTAGGAACTTCAAATTTTATCAAAATACACTTTTGATCAAAAACCTAACCAAAACACGTCCGAATGGCCTGAAATTTTGCACACACATCCCAAATAACCTTACAGAGCTACTGCAACTTCCAAAATTCCAATCTGACCCTCAGATCAAAAACTCACTATCGGACCGGAAATTTCAAAAATTCAAACTTATGCATTTCAAGTCTAAATGAGCTATGGACTTCCAAAATACATTCCGAACATGCTCCCAACCCTGAAATCACCTAACAGAGCTAACGGATCCATCAAATTTCCATTTCGAGGTCATCTTCATACTGTCCCGACTACGGACAACTTTTCAACACTTAAGCTCTCATTTAGGGACTAAGTGTCCCAAATCTCTCTGAAACCCAATACCGAACGTCCCGACAAACTAAAATAGCAGAAATGAACTTAGCGGAAGCTGTTAATAGGGGATCGGGGTGTTAATTCTTAAGACGACCGGTCGGGTCGTCACAAGTTTCAAGTTCAAAACTTAAGGATTGTTTGTCCTTAACTTTGAGTATCAAGTTTAAAAGTTAAGGACATGAGGTCCTTAACTTATAGTTTCAAGTTCAAAACTTAAGGACTGATTGTCCTTAACTTTGAATTCCAAGTTCAAAAGTTAGGGACATGCAGTCCTTAAGTTTGAATTAGACGTTCAAAAGCTAAGGACACTTGGTCCTAAGTTTGAGTTTCAAGTTCAAAACTTAAGGACTGTATATCCTTAACTTGGGGTATCAAGTTCAAAAGTTAAGGACATGAGGTCCTTAACTTTTAGTTTCAAGTTCAAAACTTAAGGACTATCTGTCCTTAACTTTGAATTCCAAGTTCAAAAGTTAGGGACAGGCAGTCCTTAAGTTTGAATTAGAAGTTCAAAAGCTAAGGACACTTGGTCTTAAAGTTTGAGTTTCAAGTTCAAAACTTAAGAATTGTCTGTCCTTAACTTGGGGTATCAAGTTCAAAAGTTAAGGACATGATATCCTTAACTTTTAGTTTCAAGTTCAAAACTTAAGGACTATTTGTCCTTAACTTTGAATTCCAAGTTCAAAAATTAAGGACAGACAGTCCTTAAGTTTTACTTGAAGGTTCAAAAGTTAAGGACCGGCAGTCCTTAACTTTGAATTACAAGTTCGAATATTTAGGACACATGGTCCTGAACTTTGACTTACAACTTCAAAAGTTCAGGACACTTAGTCCTAAAATTAGTCTTACAATCACAGAAGTTAAGGACATAGTAAAATACATTAAGGGACTTACTCTTTTTTGCGACCTCTCCTTTTCTTCTTTCGCAACCACGCAATGAATTTCTTCATTAATTTTGCATCTTCTGCGGCATAATGAAAAATACACCTACGATTATATGTTTATTTTATCCAGCCTGAACTCCTCGGAGTATTTTGATTGTCTGCCATCGAAGTTCCAACTTTTTTTTCCTGATCAAAAGGATATTTCAACTGCCAACTTAGCTACTTGTTCCTTTTACCTCGACCAAGCTGTTCTTAAACATTTCCTTTAACCTCCATAGTCAAAGCCCCATCAATGCTCATTTGTGTACTTGGAGGACTAGGAGAAAGAATAGAAAATGACGGACCATCATAACCAATATTGTCTCTCTTTCTTTTCCTCGTATATTGGTTAAGAGATTCATCATTGTTGTCTTCTGCCAGCAACACTCTACGTGTATATATATATATATATTTGCTGCAACTCATCAAATGAAGAGACAAAATTTCACTTATGAATATAATATTTAAGACACAATCACTACCTGTCTTCTGCACACTACCTTCTTATGTTTTTTCAACAGACAATTCAGCTAAGATATTACTTGCATCATTTTCTTTTTCTTCCAGTTGCACATTTTTTTTATCTTGCAATTGTTCACCATGTGCTTCAGTTGCTTGTTCACAAGATTCTGCAAAAATATTTACAAGAGCTAATACAATTAGTACTTGTTAATAATCTTTGATTAAAAAAACATATATAAAATAAAATAAAATATTGTCTAACCATTTGCAATAGTCAAGATCATCCCAATTATATCATTATCTTCACTAGCATTTTCTTCGGTTCCAATATTGTCGTTAAGAGAGGAAGGTCTAGAGAGATCACATGTTGCATCTATGCATTTGGAACCAATCTCACTTCTGCTTGTTCCTTCAGTATTTTCTACGTCTTGAGATTGTATTCCACTTTTCTCTTGATACTCCACTCCATCTTCTTCCCTTGCAGCTTCAAAAGATTCTGTAACATTTGCAATTGATACCCATTCTAATAATTCACTAAAACTAACACACAATATATAATAAAAATTTTATCTAACCTTGATTGGAACAAGTTTGAACTCCAAATTTTTCTTTGTATGACAGATGTGTAGACAGATCATATGTTCCTTCTAAGCATTTGCATACAATCTCGCTGATACTTGTTCCCAATGGACTTACTAAATCCTCCTGAGATTGCAATCCACATTTACAAATGTTTTCTGTTTCTCCTTTCTCTTTTGGATTTTCCTGGTCTTGATATTCTCCTACATCTTCAACTTCCACGCCATTAATAGATTCTACAAATATTTGTAATCACAAAAAATTTTATATGTATTACTCTATTGAATATAAATTTCAACAAAAAATATTCAAAATCTATATCTAACTTTTCCCAATATCAGTAACGTTCTCAGTTTCATCATCTAGATGTGCATCTCTAAAATCGCTTTCATACTGAACTTCTGCATACACATCCATATCATCATGTTCATCACCGCTTGCATCTTTGTTGATTGTAATAGTAGGCTCTGTATCTTTTTCAACTCCATCTTTTCTAATTGGAACACTAGATTCTCTCTCTATGTTCCTTTCATCAGCCTTCCCATAAATCTTCAACAAAGTATCAAGCTTTGATCCTAGAGTTTTATTTAAATCATGAGAAAGAAACTAAGTTAGAAAGTTAAGGACAGGTTCAAAAGTTAAGGACAGGCAATCCTTAAGTTTGAACTACAGGTTGAAAAGTTGAGGACATGAGTCCTTAAGTTTGACTTGAAGGTTCAAAAGTTAAGGACAGGCAGTCCTTAAGTTTGAATTCCAAGTTCAAAAGATAAGGACAGGCAATCCTTAAGTTACAATTACAGGTTAAAAAGTTACGGACAGACAGTCCTTAACTTTGAATTCCAAGTTCAATAGTTAAGGACAGGAAGTCCTTAACTTATAGTTTTAAGTTCAAAACTTAAGGACATGAAGTCCTTAAGTTTAAATTACAGGTTGAAAAGTTAAGGGCATGAGTCCGTAAGTTTGACTTGAAGGTTCAAAAGTTAAGGACAGGCAGTCCTTAAGTTTGAATTCCAAGTCTAAAAGTTAAGGACAGGCAGTCCTTAAGTTTCAATTACAGGTTAAAAAGTTAAGGACAGACAATCCTTAACTTTGAATTCCAAGTTCAAAAGTTAAGGACAGGAAGTCCTTAACTTATAGTTTTAAGTTCAAAAGTTAAGGACACAAAGTCCTGAACTTGGACTAACTGAAATTAATCATATTACCATGATTTCATTCTCAATCTTTTTTTCTGCTACAGCTATTTTCTAATTTATTCTGGTAACTTCAGCTTGCAGATCCTTCGTAAAACTCTTTGATAATCTCTGAATCAAAAAACATAAAAAATTATCAAATAAAAACTAATGTTATTCAAAGGCAGAAAGACATACTCTAACAAATTCCTTAAGTATGGATTCATCAAATTGTGAGGAAGAAGGCCTTGAGCTTTGATCTTGTGAAATTGGCTCCCCCACACTAAGAGGATCTGTATCTTCTTCTTTAACAGGAATAAATGGTGACACCTCGATTAACCTATACAACTATTATATGACAAAAAGTAAATATAAGTTTTCAGAACTAAAACAAATAAACAAAAAAATAGCTAGTAATTACATTAACTTATATTTTCATTATGGAAGTATTTTTTACAAAGAGAATCAAACTGTGGAGATTTCATTTCCGAATAACATAACATCCGAGGATAACCAGATTCTTGGAAGTTCACAAATTGTTTATCCTGGAAAATAGGAATTACTTCCATAATCCAAACACAAAAGGCAAAAGGAAAGCCAAGTATAGTGTAGCTATCCTTGTCTTTATCTTTGTCTTTCTCTTTCTCAATCTCATTCTCATTCGGCTTCAAACAACTCTTCAATGATTTTAATAGCGTGTCATAAGAAAGAGAGCCCCAGTTGAAAGAAGAGCAGAGTACATCATCGTCGACAATTTTTATTATCTGCTCGGACACATTCCTATTCTTCCTCTTGCCCATCAAAACAGATTCAACAAAATAAATTATTGCCAACTTCACAGCATCTTCATCGTTGCCTACAAAATGACGAAGTTGTACCATGTGGGTGACTAGAAATAAAATTAAACAAATCATTCAACTCAATTCTATCCTTTCCGGGGAAATAGACTTTCGAAAGCCTATTCTCTTCTCATGTAAACCTTTGATGTCCAGCGAGGAATAACACTTCAAAGCAGTAATTAGATGAAATGTG
This sequence comes from Nicotiana glauca, assembly GCA_026770625.1. Lineage (NCBI taxonomy): Eukaryota > Viridiplantae > Streptophyta > Magnoliopsida > Solanales > Solanaceae > Nicotiana > Nicotiana glauca. Next base: position 58,944 of record MU679249.1, on the reverse strand, counting down.
TCACGTGTAAACTTAATTTCACGGTCAAATATCTTGAATTCATCGAATCAGGGTCATTATTCACAATTTTTGAAAGCAATATACAGTGAATAAGTTTACCACAAAACTTCACACTTTGTAATCGGAAGAAGTTGCCGAAAATACCATCCCTCAACTTCTTCCACTGCTTGTTTTGACAAAAAACTTTTAATTGTTTTCTTATACTATAAATCTCCTTTCCAATACACCATAAAATTATGCCAATCATCAAACTTGAACATATGATCTCCTTCCATTATCACACTACAAAGAAGAAAAAATAAAACAAAGAATAGGACTTATAGTTAGTTGGAGGGACTTGGTCCTTAACTTCAAGTTTCACGTAAAAAAGTTAAGGACAAGCAGTCCTTAACTTAAAATTTAAAGTTGAAAATTTAAGGACAATAGGTCCTGAACTTCAAATTTGTAGTTCAAAAGTTAAGGACATTTGGTCTCTAATTTCAAGTTTCAAGTTTAAAAGTTAAAGACATGCAGTCCTTAACTTTGAATTTCAAGTTCAAAAGTAAAGGACACTTAGTCCTTAACTTAGATTTACAAGTTAAAGGGGTAAGAATAGGCAGGCCTTAACTCATAGTTTCAAGTTCAAAAGGTAAGGACACTAGGTCCTTAACTTCAAGTTTCAAGTTGAAAAGTTAAGGACACTTGGTCCTGAACTTCAACTTTCAAATTCCAAAGTTAAGGACACTTAGCTAGCGTTTGGACATAGATTAAGTTGAAACTTGAAGAAATAACTTTTGAAGTAGTTTTGAAAAATAATTTTTGGAAGTTGAAATTATGTTTGGACATGCATTTTATTTGAAAAAAAATTGAAGTTTTGTGAGTGGGAGAACAAGTTTCATCCAAAATCTACCCTAAACTAGATTTTGGGAACTTGAAAAATAATTTCAGAAATTTTTCAAAAATAGATCATTAATCTATGAACAAA
>MU679249.1:42469-53577 GCA_026770625.1 Nicotiana glauca | reverse complement strand
CCCCCCCAAACCCAAAAATCGAATCAAGAATAAACCTCTTATTCTTTGGTACTGCCAAAGTATAAGATACTTTATTTGTCCACTTACTGTACATGTTCTGTTCTTCATCCATAAATTGTTTGGCTTTGAAACTAAGTGGCAAAGAAGAAAGAATACATTTTTGAAGTGGTACCATCCATATCCATATAAGTACTTGTTAAAACTTGATGAGAAGTTTTGACAAAAGTTCCAATCGCACCACTACATATTGCCACCTTATCAAATGATTTTAACAACAACAACCCACTATAATCTCATTTAGTGGGGTCTGGGGAAGATAGTGTGTACGCAGACTTTACCCTTACCCTGGGGTAGAGAGGCTGTTTCCAAATAGACCCTCGGCATCCTTTCCTCCAAGAACTTCTCGCCTTGCTCTTGGAGAGACTCGAACTCACAACCTCTTGGTCGGAAGAGGAGGTTGCTTACCATCAGAGCAACCCCTCTTATTAAATGATTTTAAGAGTCGTCAAATTTAGCAAGATTTGATACCACGTGAAAGACTAAGTAACCTTATCCAAATAAACTAATTAATTAGTTAATCTTACACTAAAATCATTAATTACCCAATTATCCACATAATTAAAAAATTTCTCAAATTACTTAAAATACTACTTATTTTTAACACACTTTATGTACGCTACTATCATGGTCATCTGGTACTATATAAAATAAATGCATACACTATTATTTTATTAAAACATCCATGTAAAAATACATATATTTTCTCAACTTATAATTTTCCTAATCTCATATAAAGAGTAAAATTCTCGTACGCTTAATTCTTAAAATGGTAAAAAAAAAAATAACCTTCTTTTCTTAGGAAAAAATAATTTCTATCTTTACAATAAAGAAAATCTCATAAACTTTCTTATATTATGTGTATAATTTAAAATATTTTCGAAAGTAATAATATTAATAACTATATAAAATCGTACTTTTTAAACATTTTACTACAATAAATGTTCGACTCAAAATAAATATCATATCAAAATGTTATCTAATGGTATCAATGTTGTTAAACTTACGGAATCTTATAGTCACAAATCCTCTATAATCAATGAATGATCTTAATTACTTCTAGCTCATATGGATTACTAAGACTAGTACTAATATTGAAGTACGGAATGTAACACAGGCTAGAAGAGAATAGCATAGAATATTATTTTCCTAAAAAAAAAAAATTTACTTTCTAACCAAGCACTAAAAAATATTTTCCGGAAATAGTTTTTCATTTACCAACCAAACATGAAAAAAAATAAGTGATAAAACCACTCATTTTCCAGGAAAATATTTTCCTTCATACCAAACACACCCCTAATCCACTCTAATCTTGAGGTTTTATTGCAGATGATAATTTCCCTTCATAATAAGCTGAAGATATTTCACAGCTCAATATCCACCAGCATCACCTTTACAAGTTCCTGAGTCTGAGTAGACAGATTTTTCAAATCAGTGCAACAATCAAAGCAAGCTTGAATTTTGTGGCATTCGAATATTATAAAAGGGAAAAGATGGTAACAGAATAAATACTGAGTCATGTCTTCCAGAAAAGCAACAAAACGTTGATAAAATCTTCAATGCAAAGCCTGAGCAACTGGTCTTCCAAAGAGTGATTATTGCCTCTCAAGAGGATCAAAATTCTACAACCTTGAACTAGTCAAACGACAAGGAGCAAGTGTACCTTTGATTTTGATGAACAAATTCAAACAAACAAAGATGCATTGAGTTTAACTAGACATTGGATGATTATAAATATACTCAATTGCATGTTCGCAGGATTCTATCCTGACAGCTTCCTTGTCTGGAATCTCCAGTTTGAACTCTTCCTCCAGAGCCATTACAATCTCAACTGTATCTAAGCTGTCTAAGCCCAAATCCTTCTCAAAGTGGACTTCAGGGCTCACCTGTATAAAAGATAACCATTAACCATAAAGCCCATAATGATTTCTCGGATAACGAATGAGTATCCAGTTAATTTTTCAGGTTTAAATTGCTTAACAACCAGCTTATTGTACAGGCACAAAGGAAAGATGGAAAGAGATGATTGCATTTGTCATGGCATTGAATCAATTGAGACAACAGACACAACTAACAGAATATATCAACATTACTTGTTTTGATAATATAGAACACCAAATGGCGATAGAGAAAGTGATAAAAGCTCTTCTTTTTTTTTTTGGGGGGGGAGGGGGTGGTATATCACTTTTATAAAGTTCTCAACCTACATTCTGATTGACCAGTTGTCTTCTGGCACGTCACTTTCTCTTTTTAATGGGAAGAAAAAGCTGCATTATCATACTCTCTTTATCCACTTTGAAAGCTTGCAGGTAAATCTAACTATTGTGCATAATCCATCATCACACTGAAAGTTCGGTGCAAGAACTGCAAAGGCCTAAGTGAAACACCTGTTGGCATATACTTAACCCCATTTAACGCAGACAAGAAAAGAAAAGAAAAGAGAGAGAATGATCATAACCTAATATTTGAAGTTCGTGACAGACATTTATCCTAATAGCTCTCCTCTCACAACAGAGCTCTAAAAGCATCATTTCCTTTTTCAGACAATTATCTCTGAATGGATCAACAATGAACAAAGTTATAGTCCATTGGACCCCCAGTAAGCTACTTAAAATGGTTCATGTCTCCTAAGTTGCTCGGACTCTTTACTTCCGGTGTCACACCCGTGTCAACACGACGTGGGCGTGGTGAGAGCGTGAGATCTGTACCAGATCTGGTAAATCGATTTGGGGTACTTTGACCAAAATCGAGGGAGAAATTCAAGATAGATACAATAATTTCTAAAATAAAAACAAAAACTAGGGTGAAATTGAAGAAAATGGAATACTTTGTGTATAAAGAGAATTTTTCTACCCTTTACAAGCACCATATAAGTTTTACACAAAATATCTCATAATCTAGGCATAATTTTGTAACTCTAGTTTTAGATATTTGAATTATTTTTAGCTGAATCCTTGCACCTATATTCGCACCTGGATTCATACACCTAAATCTTATAATTTAGATCATGAAGGATTCGACCTCTACATCCTCACCCGAGTCCGAACAACTTAGCATGTCTCTGCAATTTGTTCCAAATTTAATCTTAAATATGCTAAGCAACAGCTTAGGGTTGGAGGTTTCAACTTATGTGCAATCTCTATCCTTAGTTCACCTTTTTCTTATTACAACCCTAAATCCCTCCTTCCACGGCCCAACCACCCTCCCACCCTCAACCCCACCCAATAAAAAAATCTTGATAACCTTGGTGTTCGGGTCAACTTGTGTGCACCTTGACTAATTCCACAGGTACTTGTGCCTCCCACTAGCATAGGTACCGAGTAACTCTGTACACCAAGGCTTAGCTATATTGGAAGAAATCACCTAGCAGTTTTGTGGAGCCTCTGCTGGGATTTGAACTTGAAACCTCCTAAATTCCCCCTTAATTTCCTTCATTAACCAATTAGTTGAGTTATCTTAAAAATGAATGGCAGCTAAAGTTCTGCTTACCTGGCACTTCAATGCAATGACAATCTAATAGGAAGATCAGTTCTTTTCTACAGACTCAAACTACACTAAGTTTGATTGAAATTCATGAAAAGTCAATGATTCTAAAGCTAAGCTCTGAACATAGCATGCATCTGAACATGGCATGCAGCAGATGCCTAGAGAAAATTCTGGGCTAACTTGTTTTCCAGTCTTTAGGTCATCTAGAGCTATGAATAAACATTTGCCACCCACCTAAAAGGAAACAGAAAAGATAATAAAAGGAATCAACTTATCTTTCCATTTTCAAGCTTCCCAGACAGAGATTAGACAATTGAGCATTTTGTGTGACAGTGTTACACACTAAAATTACACAATTGAGCATTTTGGATGACGGTGGTATTTGTACCAGCGCACCTCCACTATTCCACCTGCTACCTCTCACTAGCACAAGTATCTGGTGACTCTAGATGGGAAATAGATAACTATACAATTTGATAAAAGATAAACATATACCAATTCCTTTTCATTTTGTTTTGTTTCAGGTAAATAGACTCCCATATCATCTGGATAAACACATGTCCATTTTACCAAAGCTACAGCTAAATAAAAACCCTAATGTCCCAGCCTTGACCAATAAACAGCTACCTACGATGTAAATGAACTATCAATTGAACACGTATTCATATATCTCAGATCTGATTCATTTCGTCAAATGGGTTTTTACCAAATAAATCAAAATTTAACCACTCCCATAAAGAGAATTGAGGAAAATACCTTGGAAGGATCGACTTTGGGGAAGCATTTGACGACGTCAAGGACTCTGTTGATGACCTCATCTTTGGTGATATGGTCATCGTGCGACGACATCAATCTGACAGCGATTAGCCTCGATCCATTTGCAGCTAAGGCTTGGGTTGCCGGGACCTGGATGTGGCGGAGTATAGCAGATCTCAACGCCGACGCCATTGTTGTTCTCGTCGTTCTCCCTTTTCTGTTTAAGCCTTGTTGCGAGGGGAAGAAGTGCTGAATTAGACTGAGGTTTTGAGGATTAGTTTGGGTATTTTACACCTTGATACCTTGGACCGGAATAGCAAGCCCCGGTTCAGAAGTGCTTGGTAAATAGTGACTTGTATATATATTAAGGTTTTTCCAATTTTACATTTAAAAAAACTCCAACTTCTCGATTTATGGATTTTTTTCTGTGTCCGTCGTCGGAATTTTTTATTTTATACATGGACGAATATCCTTTGCATTTCTCAAAGGCAATCATACACTTTTAAATTCTCGAAATAGATATTTCAAAATCACTCAAACGAAATTAATTTTACGATTTTAAACTTTAAATGGAAAAGGCCTAAAAATGACACTCAACTTTCAGAAATGGTTTATACATGTTATCCGTCAAAAAATTGTTATTTTCATGTCACTGTCGTTAAAGAAATGGCTCATCCATGTCATTATTGACTAACGACTCAATTTTTATTTGGCTCATACATGCCACTGCTGCTAGTCAATAATGGCATAGATGGGTCATTTCTTTAATGACGTGGCATGAAATGACCATTTTTTTAACGGATGACATGAATATACCATTTATAAAAGTTGAGTGCATTTTTAGGCCTTTTCCGAACTTTAAATTGTTCCTTTATTAATAACCTAATAATACATGTTGAATATGAAGTTACTTCAAAAAAATATTGTAATTCTTAATTCATCCGTTTACTCCAAACAAACAAAAACTATGAGTGTATTATTCTTTTTATATTTCTGCTTTTCTTTTGGTCAAATCTTTGAGACGTTTCTATTTGTTTGAATTCTAGAAAAACTAGTTTTTGAAAATTGAATTTTTTTTCCAAAAACAAATTTGTAAACAAGTCTGTGTTTGGACTAGTTTTGATTAAGGTTTTGGAAAAGCTACTCATGTATTCATGTTTTGAATAAATAAAAACTTAGTATGACCTATCATATGCTTTCTGGGTAGTTGTTGTTTGTTGTTTTATATTCACCTACATAATCTTGAAGCTCGGTCTTTTCTTGAATTTTTTTCTATTACGCGGGGTAAAGAAATGTGAGAAGATGGGAGACAATGAGAATTGAACTCACACTTATTGTGTGAAAGGTTTCAACAATTCAACTATGGTGGAACTCAATCTTCGGCAACTGAGCTCATTCTAAATCAAAGGTAAATAAGAGAAATAAAGGGAACATATCAACCAAATTGGACTTAATCACAAAATGGGACAATAGTGGGAACAGTTGCATGCATTATCCATGACCTCTGTGTATCAGAGTCTATGGCTCCGTTTTGTTTGCCTCCTAATATCATTGACTGATACAAGTACTAACATACAATATAACACAGCCAGTTTGACAACTAATGCTCTCTATCCACATGCTTAAGTTTCAAATTTTAGCAGCAAAGTACTATTATCTTTTCTTTAGAACTCATTCAGGTGCATGCCATTGCAAAGTTTTCTTCTTTCAGAATTCATTTACTCTTAGGCTATGGTCCTCAAATCGGCATCCGTTTACCCATGTTAACCCTGTTACGTGGAAAGAACTGCACAACACAAAGGAAACAGTACTTAGCTTCAATCCAGAAAATGCTTTGCCTAATAATGAACATGCTAAGCTTTGCTTCTAACAAGTTAACAGATACAGAAAAGATTCTTCAACACACTAATATATGTATATGAGACAGCTGCAAGCTACAAACTATAATGGGCGTGATTGCACAAAAACCAGTCAACAAAAACTTTTCTATACTATAAATCTATGAACTATCCAGAGATGAATTTCAGGAATCCAACAAAGAGACAAAATTCCTTAGGCGTAACCAGTTGACAACCATAATGCGATGCATGAAATAATCTGAAGCATATTGCACATAACTTTTAATGCTACTACAGAAGATAAATATACGTAGTGACATACCGATAGCACAGATGATTGGCGAAAAAATCCACCAATGATAGGTAACTTCCTCAGAAAAACAGCAACTGTGGGCCAAAAGCCGCTGCAGTACATATTATGCCTCATAATTAGCCAACACGGTTTATTCTTGGGGAGAAACAAGGATGCAAGAAAAAGGGTTACCTAAACAGCACAACAAGACCACAGGTCTCCCAAATCATGCCTAGCACAGGCCATCCCAGCATAATAAGCACGAAACCAACAGCAAAGGAGGCAGAACCCTATCAGATAATTAAGTCTTTGGCATATGAAAATGGAGATGCAATGGAAAAAAAGGTAATAGAAAAGACATAGATGAAGCAGGACATGGAGGGTCCGTGAACTTGGAACCTTAAAATTTTGTCGTTTCATGAAAATTTGTAAGGTAGACATCACTCCAATGGTTAAGGTCACCCCAGACAGAAGGAGGATCTGATCACACATAAAGTTCCATCAAAGATGATACAAAGTAAAAACAAACTTATTAAAGGGCACAAGCACAAAGCATTAGAGGATGAACAACAAAATAGTTGTCAGATTGTCAATAAAGAAAATCTTACATTCCCAATGGCAACGAAGCTCCTCTCAAAGAAGAGAAACACTCCAAGCAGAGTAAACATTACACCAAACCCAATCAATCCAAGCCCAATCTCTGTCACATGTCAGAGAAAGTAAGAACTTGAGACAACAAAAATAAGGCAACATTATTACAGCATATTAAACCAACCACGAAACCACCATAAGCTTCAGTTTTGCTTCAGAACACTGAGGAGTTTGTAAAAGCATATTCAAGAAAAGATACAAGACTTCTCTTCGAAATTGATAAGAGATTTTGCACAGTGCAATATATATATGTTAATTTCTTGATAAGTTTCCACAATAGAATATGACGATAGTAGAGCACCACATGATCCTATGTCTTTATCACCTTTAATCAATATCAGTTTTTCACAATTATGCTTTACTTTTGGGAGATAACATCTAACCTAGCATATACAAGGCATATACAAGGAAAGAAATTTATAAAATTAGTTCAAATTGTACATTCCACAAATGAAAATTCTGATAAGTTTACGTGGTGAACTAAAGAACTGATAGAACTTTATACTATACTTCAACAGCGTAGTTTACTACTTTTTCTTGGATCAAAGTACATCATTAGTAATACCCATGCTATAGCTTTCTGGAGCCATTTTACAATCTCAGGTCTCAGATGAGATTGAAGGTTTTGATTTCCCATGGTTGAGGAACTGCGTATTTGGAACAAGCATGTCAAAATCACTAGGAACATAAACTTTTTTACAGGTGTCCTGAAAAACATATGCCGTTCAACTTTCAAATGTCCAGAAAAGAGCCAACTAATTCTCTTAGTGTTACTGCAGCAAAACTGAATGACTAGAGAGCGATAAATATACCTTCGTGTAAGTTCAAAGTCAAATGAATAAAAGAAGCAAGATCAAATAAAACGTACTGGAGATGCTTTAGGATTCAAACTACTTGCAAATTTTAAGATAGAAACTGAATTCACTATGTAAGAAATAGACGTCGTTTGCTGCTGATGAGTGAAATTGCTATTGTACAGAGACTGATTACTGCCAATCTTGAGGGTACTTCCAAAAATTGTTCAAACTCACCTTTAAGGCATCCTATTCCCCGTTTTGGCTTTCTTTTGGAATCGTCTTCATCTAAAGAAGATTTCCTTCCTTGTTCTTCCCTCCTCCTGTGATCTTGACCTTCTAAGTGATTTCCGAAAGCTCCCATTATGACTATTACCCAACAGAAAATAAGCTCTTTAGTTTCGGCCCACTGGGATGGGGGTAGGAAAAAGAGAGATCATATAATATTTCTGAAGAAAGTCATCTTAAATCTGACTAAATATTACTACCTACATACATACTATGATGCTGAAATTTAATAAGATAATTAAACAGAAACAAATAATTACACCAAAATCTCGAATATATACAACTTAAGTTTGCTTCCTGGAGAAATCGAAGTAAAATATTTGATCTCCACAACAACATTTTTTTAACATTTCATGCAAAATGAAGAAAGAAATAAAAAGAAACCCATCAAGTTCAAGCCTGCACCGACCAGCATCATGGTGAATTTGTAAAGCAGTAACAAAAGTCAAAGTGTGTCGATAATGAGATTCGATATCATAGAGCTGCCATAACAGACATAACAGAACCAGGCAACCAGCAGTTGATTTTTTCAATACTACATCACATGGTGCAGACAAAGAAAAACAAAGACGGACTCTATCAATTCTAAAATATAAGCAGACAAGTTTGTACAGAATTCTTTGATTAAGACGATAGACTAGAAAATAAGTAACAACTAATAATCTATTCCATTGATAATCCAAAACTTTTAATATGTATAAAAACAAAAATTATACAGTTTATGTGAATCAGAACACTCCATGTGGTACTTTGACCATATGGAAGAACTATTTCAAAAGCATCATTTCTGGATTTACGGAAAATAAGAGAAGTCACAGATAATGAGGATAGAAAGGCGGCGTATGCACTCACTCTTAACATCACTTTCTTCAAATGAAACCATCCTGTTAACCAGAACTTGAAACTTCAACTACCAAATAACCTGTCAATAAAAACACAAATATACATGATTGAACAGACGGTTGCATCAGTACTCATCTCTTCATGTGGCATCGTAATTTTTGCAAACTCAAAAACAAACATAATTAAGCAGCATAAATTTTCAATACTGCACCGAATCACTTCCACTAACAATTATTTCTACTCACTGCTAGATAGATCATATATGCAAAAGACTCGTACGATTTTCAAGTTCAAAGCCTAAAATAATTGAAATATAAGGAGAAACGAAGTTAGAGGCTCAACAGCCATTGCTATTGCTGCTAATTTTTTAACTAACGATATTGCAAATGCAATAAAGTTCATAAAATTCCCTGTACCTAACACTGTCAATCATTCAAGTAGATGCGAGTAAGAGAATTGTCGTATTTCAGCAATAGCGCGATCAAACAAACCACAATATCAATCCGAATAACCGAAAATGAGTCACATGCTAGAAAAAAACACTAAATCTCTACAATCAACGAAGTAGTAAATTGACGAAAAAAATCACGAGAAATTGAAGCTTATCTTACGAGAATTGACGAATTTCACCGAAATACTAGTATTACGCATAAGTACTGTCTGAATGTAAACATCAATACTATATAGAATAGGCCGTGAATGCATGAATGTTTATACGATTTGTGAAATGCAAAATCGATAAACAGAGAGGGGAAGAAAAGAGAGCATGGAGTGTTGACCTGTATGTCAGAGAGAAGAGCTTCAACAGAAAAGGCGCGATTGGCATTTCTGTTTTCAATTCGCTAAGTATATATGAAGCCCATCCGACGTGGATATAGTTTTATTTCCATCAATGCATTTAAAATGGTTTGATCGTATATTAATATTTTTAACCCTTCTGTATAAACTACTACTCATTAGACATTTAAAAAATTTCACACTCGAGGTGTGTGAGGTATAAAGGAAAATATTTTTAATTTTCCCATGTTTGATTGGATTAAGAGCATGTTTGGACATAAGAAAATTTTCCCTTTTTTTCAAAAAAAAAATTTCTGAAATCAGCATTAGTTCATAAAATTTTTAATTTTTACTATGCATTTTGGAAATTTTCAAAAATTTGAAAAACTCCAAAAAGTCATTTTTTAGCTAGCATTTGGACATACATTTAGTTGAAACTTGAAAAAATAATTTTTGAAGTAGTTTTGAAAAATAATTTTTGGAAGTTAAAATTATGTTTGGACATGCATTTTATTTGGAAAAAAATTGAAGTTTTGTGAGTGGGAGAACAAGTTTCACCCAAAAACTACCCTAAACTAGATTTTGGGAATTTGAAAAATAATTTCAGAAATTTTTCAAAAATAGATCATTAATCTATGAACAAACAATAATTTCAAAAAAGATTTGAAAAAACGTTGCCAAAATGTATGGCCAAACGTGGCCTTAAAATTTTCATTCAAATCACTCACAAACTTCAAGAACAACCCAAAATTATATTCATGTCCAAATGCAATTCTAAATTACAAATACCATTTTCACTTGAAATTTTTTTTCCCTATTCTGGAATTTTACAATTCTTATGTCCAAACGCCCACTAAATATTTTGGTAAATATTTTCCTCATGAACTCATTTTCCTCTAATTGGAGGAAAATATTTTCCCTATCAAAAGAAGGTAAAACATTTTCCAAAACTCTTTTCCAACCCTATGAGAAGTATTTTCTTCGTGAAAAAATATTTTTTCCCTAACAAAATGAGTACTTTCTTTTCAAGATGTAGAAAAAGTATTTTTTTTCATTTAAAACAAAGTACTATCTGTTCATGACGTAGAAAAAGTATTTTCTTTTATTTCAACAAACTGAGTATTTTTTTTTTATGATGTAGAAAACTTATTTTCTTTCATTCAACAAAACGAGTAATTTCTTTTCATGTTGCAAAAAGGATATTTTTTAACAAAATAAAGTATTTTCTTTTTAGTTATCGAGCTCAAATTTCAATATTGTTCTTGTGTGAAAAAGTAAAGTAGCACATTGGTTCCTTTGGTTTTGTGTGAATTTGAAAAGAATAAT
>MU679249.1:0-38863 GCA_026770625.1 Nicotiana glauca | reverse complement strand
TATATATATATATATATATATATATATATATATATATATGTATGTATGTATATATATATATGTATGTATGTATATCGGTTCCAACCTTTTTTTTTATAAAGGTATAACATAGAGATCTCTTCATTCATATTTTCAGGTACCTAAATCTCTCCTGAGATTTTATGCAGTTTTATGTCATGTGATCTTCTAGATCACTTGCCTCATTTATTATGATCATTTCCTTGTCTTCTTTATCAAGAAGTTTATTTGAAATCGATATGCATATACGCTTTAAGCGTACCATAGACTTTGTCCTTCTAGGACTTAATATGAGCATTTGCAATGAGAATATAGTTACTTTCTTTGGGTCAGAAAATATGTAAAAACCCGACCGGTCATTTTGAAAATTAACGCCCCGATCTCCTATTAACTTTTTCCCCCGTATCTATTTCTGCTATTGTGATTTGCCTGGATGATTCATTTTGAGTTTCGAAGTGTTTCGGGACACTTAGTCTATAAATAAGATCTTAAGCATAAGAATTTGAGTCGTAGTCGAAATAATGTGTAGACAGATCCGGAAGGGAATTTCGTTGATTTTATTAGCTCCGTTGAGTGATTTGGGGCTTAGGGGCGTGTCTGATTTGTGTTTTTGATCCGTAGCTCATTTAGGCTTGAAATGGCGAAAGTTGAATTTTTGGAGTTTCAGATCGATAGTAAAAAATTTTATATCAGGGTCAAAATTTGATTTCCGAAGTTGGAGTAGGTCCGTAGTGTTGAATATGACTTATGTGCAAAATTTGGGGTATATCGGACGTGATTTGGCTGGTTTCAGCATCGATAGTAGAATTTTGAAATTTCAAGTTCATTAAGTTTGGATTGGAGGGTGATTCGTGATTTTACCGTTGTTTGATGTGATTTAAGGGCTCGAATAAGTTCTTATGGTGTTTTAGGATTGGTTGGTATATTTGGTTGAGGTCCCGGGGGCCTCGGGTGTATTTCGAATGCTCAACGGGTTATTTTTGGACTTAGAAGGATAGTAGATTTGCTGGTTTTTCTGTTGCAGACATTTGTTCTTCGCGTTTGTGAAGGGGAGCTCGTGTCCTCAAAGAAAAGCTGGGTCAGGAAGAGGGAATGTTCTTCGCATTCACGAAGGGGAGATCGGGTTCGCTAAGGTTGTCCAGTGGAAGCATCACGAACGCGAGGAGCTGAACGCGTTCGCGAAGAGGAAAGGCGGAGCAACTGGGACCTCAGGAAGTTGCTCTTCGCGTTCGCATATAAGGGGGCACGTTCGCGAAGGTCCTAGCAGCTAAAGCTACGCGTTCGTGGGAAGGAGCTCGCATTCGCGAAAGAGAAAAATGGAGCAGTGGACTTTTGTTCTACGCGAACGCGAGGTGGTAGTCGTGTTCGTGAAGAAGGACGTAATTGGTCAGATTTTTAAAGTTCAAAACGAGGGTTTGAGTTCATAACTCCAAATTTTAATTGAGAGCTCGGTAGAAGGAGAAATTTGGAGTGATTTTTGGAGGAAGTTTGTGGGTAATGATTCCTAACTCCTTTTTTATTATATCCCATTAATCTAAGCTTAATTTCGGATTTGGGGTATAAATTGAGAAAAGTTCTTAGGCCGAATTTTGGGATTTGATTGAGATTTTGGTATCGGATTTGAGTGAATTTGGTATGGTTAGACTCGTAAGTGAATGGGTATTCATAATTTTTGACTTTTACTCTATTCCGAGACGTGGCCCAGGGAGCATTTTTGGACGTCTTTCTATTGCCCTAGCTTTGATTTCATTAGCTAAATTAGTTGCTTGTAGCTATATTTATGTTATGTAATTGATTTGATTAGATTTCGACCACCCGGAGTTGGATACTCGTGGCAAGAGTGTGACTTCAGATTGATTTGAGCTTTATTCGATAAGTGACTTACCTAACCTTGTGAGGGGGAACTCCTCTTAGGATTTGGTACTGTTTGATATATGAATGTCGTGTATGTGAGGTGAAAAGTGCGTACACGATCTATTTGTTGAAAAAGCCTGTTTTCATCAAGCAAATATCTATTTTTCCTTTAATTGAGCAATACTAGTATATGTAACTATCCAATTTAGCTTAGGAAAGCATGGCTACGTGCCTTAACTATCTTGACTGCCTTAACTGCCTAATTGAACTCTGTGTAGCATGTTTAGTGCGAAATTTCCTGTCTTCTTTGATATGAACTTATTCTAAACTGTAGAATTCCTTGTTGAAGATGTTGCTTATGTTGATTGAGTTGTATATTTTCGTTTGGGACTACAGAATGGTATTTCGGGAGATCCCCCTGCATGTTTATGTTTGGGACTATGGGACGGTATTCCGTGAGATCCCCATGTACTGGATATTTACTTTGGGACTACGGAACAGTATCCTGGGAGATCCCATGTACATTTACGTTTGGGACTAAGGGACGGTATCCTAGGAGATCCTATGTTGGTATCTCTATGTAATGAGTTGTTGTTTTTCTATGACCTCATTCTCATTGACTGTTAGTATATATATTTACTGCATTTTTTCACACTGTATTATCTTTTTTTACATATTTACTAGTAGGGCCTTGACCCGATCTTGTCACTACTCGACCGAGGTTAGGCTTGGCACTTATTGGGTACCGCTATGGTGTACTCATGCCCTTTCCTGTACATGTTTTTCGTGTGCAGATCCAGGTACATTTTTCAAGCCATATTTCCAGTGAGGCGAGGCAATTTTAGAGACTTCGAGGTATATATGCTATGTTCGTAGACCTAGGAGTCCCTCTCTACTATTCCTTAAGTTAAAGACTCTCTTGTATTTTCTTCGTTGATAGTTTTCAGGTGTTTAGAAGCACTATTTACTTTTTTAGCCTGTGACTCATGATATTTCAGGTTTTGGGAGCATTTATGTTCAATTTGAGAATGTTTATTGTATATGGCGAGTGGCATCTAAAACTCCTTAATTAAATTTACCTGTTAAATTGTTAGCTTTCATGTTTTTGTTTCATTTCAGCAAAAATGTTAGGCTTACCTAATCGTAGAGACTATGTGCCTTCACGACGGGTTCACGGAGGGAGAACTTGGGTCGTGACAAGTTGGTATTAGAGCTCTAGGTTTAGTTGTGAGTCACAAGTCGGTTTATTAGAGTCTCGCGGATTGGTACAAAGACATCTGTACTTATCTTTGAGAGGCTATGGAACTGTTAGGAAAATTATATTTCATTTGATTCCTTGTCGTGCGAGATTATTGACTTCGAAAATCTAAACTTCTGTCTTCTATTCTCTCACAGATAGTGAGGACACGTGCTACCGGAGATGACCATGCACCCGCGCCCCCTGCTAGAGCCTCTAGAGGCCGGGGTTGAGGTAGATGCCGAGGACGCGTACGTGGTGCAGCTAGAGCACCCATGCGAGCTACTATAAAGGAGCCACCAGCCGCTCCAGCTAGAGCCCAGGCGCCTGATACGCCTACTACTACTATTACTACTCTAGCTCTCTAGGACACCCTTGCATAGTTCATGATCATGTACAACACTCTTGCTCATGCATGGTTGATTCCCCTTGCTACAGCCACATCTCAGGCCGGGGGAGGAGCATAGACTCCTGCCGCCTGCACCCCAGAGTGGTGGGTCCAGGTTGATCAGATCCTAGAGGTTATACTCGTACCGCCTGTAGCCCCAACTTAGCCCGAGGGTAGGGCAGCAGTTTTAGAGGAGGAGCAGTGGAGGCTTGAGAGGTACAATAAGTAAGACCCTCCTACATTTAATGGTCTAGCATCAGAGGATGCTTAGGGATTTCTAGAGGAGTGCTACTGTATCCTCCACACCATGGGCATAGTAGAGTCGAGTGGGGTTTCTTTCACTTCCTTCCAGCTTCAAAGGGAAGCCTATCAATGGTGTCGTACTTTTGAGTTGGATAGTCAGGCTGAGGTAGCTTCCCTTATATGGACCCATTTCTCGGATATGTTTTTATGGAGTATGTCCCTCAGAGCCTCAATGACGCATGACATGCGGATTTTGAGCATTTGCGCCAGGGTGCTATGGCTATTTCAGAGTATGCTGTCCGTTTCAATAACTTGGCTAGATGTAATGACCCAAATGGTCGTTTTGCCTTTTTGAACCCTGTTCCCTTAAATAAGACTTCCCGCACTTGCTTTAGCTAATTTATAACTTACGGGGACGGTTGGTTCGGGAGTTGGAAGAGTTTTGAGTAAAAACATGTCTAATTGTTTCTTTAAGATTCTCTTAAAAGACCAAGTTTGACTTCGGTCAACTTTTTGGAAAAACATACCCGGATTCGGGATTTGACGGTCCGAGAGGGTCCGTGGAAAAATATGGGACCTGAGCATATGCCCGGAATCAAATTCTGAGTTCCCTAGCCCGAGTAATGAATTTTTATTGGAAATTATTAAATTGAAGTTTTAAAGAATTAAAGAAACTAAGAAATCATTGATTTCCTAGGTACCGGGCTCGAATTTTGGTTCCGAAACTTGGTACATGTCTGAAATATCAGTTAAGACTTGCCCGTAAAATTTGGTGTCAATCCGAGTAGTTTAAGGGCATTTTGGCCCGTTAGAAGAGAATTAAGAACTTGAAGTTCAATAGTTTGATTCATTTGGTTTTAGGGGGTGGTTCCAAGATTTAGCATTGCTTTGAGTGATCCGAGGATTCGAGTAGGTCCGCCTCGTAATTTTAAACTTGTCGGTATGTTCGGACGGGGCTCGGGAGCCCCGATCGTCAAATGAGCAAGGTTCGAGTGAAGTAGGAAAGCTGAAGGATAGCTGAAGGTCTGCTGCTTCTGTCATAACCGCATCTGCGGTTCTAGGACCGCAAAAGTGGGACCGCAGATGCGGTCAGTCCATCGCAGAAGAGGCCAATGGACAGGCTAGGAGAAACCACAGGAGCGGCTCCGCAGAAGCGGACCTCAGACCGTAGAAGCGGTCCAGCCATTTTGGCCCAGTTCCACAGATGCGGTCCTCCTTTCGCAGGTGCGGGACCGCAAAAGCGGTCCTTAGACCTCAAAAGCGGAAATCCTGGGCAGTGAGTTCATTTAATTCGAACTCAAATGTAATGACCGGACCGGTCGTTTTGAGCCCTAGCGCGTCGTTCAGCAGTTTGAGGCCATGAGTAGCTTCATTTCAGGTACCGCGACTTGTGCGTTTGGTCGGAATTGAAATTCAGGAAGATCGGAGTTAAATTTAAAGGAAAAAACTATCATTTTGGAAGCCTTAAGTTGGAGAAAATGGCTAAGATTGGAATTTTGGCTAAACGACCTCGGAATCAAGATCTGAAGGTTCCAGCAGGTTCGTATGATGATTTCGGACTTGAGCGTATGCCCGGATCGGGTTTTGGATAACCCGGGAGTGTTTTGGCGCCTATTGTGGAAGTTAGCATTTTGGAAGAAATTTCTTATGTTTGGCTTGAAGTGTATTTCAGTGTTATCGATGTACGTTTGGAATTCCGAGACTGGGAGTAGCTCCATATGGTGATTCTGGAGTTGGGAGCGCGATCGAAAGTGAATTCGGAGGCCCGTGGGTCATGTTGGAGCCATTTGGCTAAAGATAGAAATTTGAAGATTTTTGAGAAGTTTGACCGGAGGTGGACTTTTTGATATTGGGGTTGGAATCCAATTCCGAAAGTTGGAGTAGGTCCGTAATGTCGAATATGACTTGTGCGCAAAATTTGAGGTCAATCGGATGTGGTTTGATAGGTTTAAACATCGGAAATAGAAGTTTAAAAATTTTGAAATCCATTAAGTTGGATTGGAGGTCGATTCATGAATTTAGCGTTGTTTGAGTCGATTTGAGGCCTTGAGCAAGTCCGTAATGTGTTATGGGATTGTTTGGTATGATTGGTTTGGGTCCCGGGCCCCCGAGTGGATTCTGGATGGTTAACGGATCAAATTTGGAAGTTGAAGAAAAGGCTGAAGGATGCTGCTTCTGTCATAACTGCATCTGCGGTTCTTGGACCGCAGATGCGGCTAGACCTTCGCAGAAGCGGTCAAGGGTAGGCCCATGGGAAACCGCAGAAGTGGTCATGAAACCGCAAAAGCGGTTCCGCTTAAGCGAAAATTAGACTGCAGAAGCAGTCCGGCCGAATTTGGCCAGAATCGCAGAAGCGACCCCAAACTGCAAAAGCGGTTTCCGCAGAAGCGGAAATGGCACCACAGAAGTGGAAATAGCTGGAGGCAGAAGGGTTGTTTTAAAAGTCGGGAATTGGCCATTTCTCTCATATTTTCAAGGTTGGGGCGATTTTTGGGGAGCTTCAAGAGGGGATTTTCGTCATCAATGTTAAGGTAAGTTATCCCCACATATTTTGAGTTAAATACAAGATATTATGATGGAATTAGGCATGAAAATTGTGGGAAAATTTGGAATTTTTGGAAGAAAACCTAGAAACTTGATAAAATGGATTTTACCACGAATTTGAGCATGAAATTAGGAATAAATTATATATTTGAGCTAGTGAAGCTATGGGTAGTGTATATCTTCGAAAAATTTCTGAATCCGGGCACGTGGGCCTAAGGCATTTTTGTCAACTTTCCAATCGGGGTTAGGAATTGTTATAAATTGGATTATAATGAGTACCTTAGCATATATTAATGGGTTTGTATAACCATTGGCTAGTTTTGGAGCAATGTGAATTAGTTCAAGCTTTCGGAAGAATGTAGAATGTCGGCTATGAGTCTTCGGAGCAAAGTGAGTCTCCTTTCTAACCTTGTAAGAGGGAATTGTCCCTGTACATGAAATAATTGATTATATGCTCCTATATGTGGGGGCTACGTATGCACGAGGTGATGAGAGTCAATGCGTAGCTACTATTATGCTATTGTCCGGGTAGTTAGGACCCATGAGCATGTTATACTTGGATTATTTATGAACCCATTGATAGCTTGAATTGTTTAAATCACCTTTGATTAGTAAATGAATTTAAAAAGAGATTAAACATCATTTTTCCTGAATTGTTAAAAAGAGAAATTGTCTTATTTGGATAAATAGCCCCGATAGATTCTTAATTGGCTACTTGAGCATGTATTTTATGTGTAACTGCGTCGCATGCATGATTCGCGAGCAGGGTATGTGTTTATTTATGGAACGGGTCGAACATCTCGGCAGATTAAATAGATGCATCTATTGGTTCGGTCCGTTCGACCCTCGGCAGTGCCCAGTTTACATTCCTATTGGATCGGGCCGTCGCCTCAGTGTGATTTGCGCATGTTATTTGTTGCTTGAGAATTTTAAATGTGAAATTGGCCCTTCATGGCTTGATATACATTGATAAGATAATAAAGAATAAACCTTGAAAGCCCTTGATTATTTGTTGAAAGTGTTTACCTGTTTTCTGGCTTCGTGAATTAAAACCACTATATAAATCCATGATTTCACTCACGTTTCTAGAATATTGTTAATTGACCTCTAGTGAGTGTCGAAGTTGGCCATCTCGTCTCTACTTCTTCGAGATTAGGTGGGATACTCATTGAGTACACGTTGATTACGTACTCATACTACACTTCTGTGTATTTTTGCTGCACAGGTATATGTACCTCTAGCAGCCTTTGGGCTTAGCAGCGCAGATGATTCTGGGACTAGGTGAGATACATTGTTCGAGGCGACCCGCAGCTAGTGTAGTTCCTTTCAGCATTTTTATATTTATTCCCTGTCCACTGTATTTCGGACAGACGTTGTATTTTATTTTCCTTATCAATAGATGCTCATGCACTTGTGACACCGGGTTCTGGGATGGTTTTCGAAAGATTTGTACTAATCATTTATTATTTAATTTGAGATGAAGTAGAGATCGTTTTAATTATGAAAAATGGAAGGAAAATCCAAGATTTTTTGAAAGTATTAAAAGAAGATTTAATTGATAATTTAGTTGGCTTGCCTGACAGAGGTGTCCGGTGCCACCATGACCCTTAGTGGATTTTGGGTTGTGACAACATGGTATCAGAGCACTAGGTTCCTGTCGGTCTCACGAGTCATAAGCAAATCTAGTAGAGTCTCACGGATCGGTACGGAGATGTCTGTACTTATCCTCGGGAGGCTACAGGGATGTTAGGATTACTTCCCTTCTTGATTTCCTTATCATGTGGTTCAATTTCTTTGAGGCTTATGCCTTTGATTTCTTCCTACTCAATCTTACGCGAGCGCTTGTTATAAATCAAAAATTGAAGGATTGTAATGGCACTACAAATATGGTGCGGGATGATTCTCCTGGTATAGTTGATTGGACTATTATAGTCACCTTATGGAAGGATATTCTATAGTTCACCTCAGTAACAGAACTTCTAAGAGCCTTGAGGCTAGGCACAGGTTGCCATGATGCTTATGAATAATTATTCCGCAGTGTTGTTGTGATGGTAGGATATTTGCCCACGTGTCGGGGCAGTGAATGAATTGAAGGGAGGTTTACTCAGCGTGTAATCAAGAGAATTAGTATTTTATTCCCGGGAGGGGAAAGGCAATCGAACTAAGGATCGTCAGATGTGGACTGGTGGAAGTAATGAAATGTGGTAATTGCAAGCGTGGCGGAGGTCTCCTCTATATTGGGGTGTTGTTGTCCTAATTGGACGTATTAAGTTTATCGGTGTTATGATCCTCTTCCCCTTTAAGGCAAGATATTGTGAAATCGTATTGGAGATACAACTGCCAGATATTACATGGTGCGGTGGTTTAGGATCGAATCAGGATTTCTAATGTTGACGGTTCGATAAAGATGACCTTCGAAAAAGTTTAAAGTTAGTAACAAATTGTGGATTCAAGTTTCAGGAAGATACATTTTATTAAGGCAGCGACTGAGCAGCAAGATGAAGAGGGCATGTGGGAAGTATCAGGCGGAGTTTTAAACTTCTAAAAGGCCAGGCTTAGGAAATGCGGGCCGAGCAGTTGATTAAAGGGGTGAGTTTTCCTAAAGTGGGAGAGTGGCGGAGCTGCGTAGGGGTTGGTAATAAGACAATTATGCGCCTTAAGGAAAGTTTAGAGCGATTTGAGAATAGTAGCGCTTGGCTATTGGGGTCTACGAATCTAATTTGAAGTGGGGATTCTGGTGCGGCAGGAGATTTAATATGACGGAAAGCAGTCGCTTAAATGAAGAAGCATGCAGCATAAATTTGAATTTGGAAGGATGTTGTCACACATTTAAATGATGTCCACGAGGGGTAAATGGACCTGTGCAACTGGAGAGTGAGCTCAGACTCAGGGAGGGTCATTGATGTCGTAGTAATTGTACCATGTGCAGTAGTGTGGGAAGATGCCGTGGAGAGCCTTCTGTAGGAGGGTTACCCAAGCGAGCAGGTTAGCAGTCGCGTGGTTGGCGAGACTTCTGCGAAGAATTTTATCGGTTATGTAGCAAAGAGATCGGTCGTGCAAATGTAGTGGGCGAATTAGAGTATAAAAGAATGGGGTTTTGCAGAAAGGATCCGAGAATATATGCGGTTAATCGTGCAAGGTTATTTCAATGGAAGCTAGGGAATCTTGGTGAATTCCAGAGTTGTGAAATAATGGCTTCAAGCTAAGTGGGAGAGTCCCACCGCTTATGATATGGTTGCAGAGTTAATTACTTGCGAGATTTCAGGATATTATCATATTATTGGGCTATTTCAGCTACGGGGAAAAACCATATGTGGTAATCTGGGCAAAGGAATTATTAAAGGTGGGCTATCGTTGGCCTTATTGAATCATGTTCGGACTTAGGAAAAAGGTTCAGGATTTATGCCTTGTATAGATACAGGTTTCAGAGAAAATGATTTTGTCGGGTGCTTCGCCGAGAGAGTATTCGTGTGTTATAAGATTTATGGAGTGAATTATATTCGGGACCAAGTCAGAGCGGGTGGCTCTCAATAATGGTCCTAGTGAATTCAGAAGTTAAAGTGTGGTGCCCAATGATTTCGAGCCTATGAGTACAGTTAAGAATCAAGCTTTGTAGCAGCTTATGAGAAGGTGCCCAGAATGTTCTATGATATTTTTACTTGTGATATAGCATTTGAGAGATATGAAATAGTTCGTGGGATTTGAGACAGCATGGTTTCGTGATTTGAGGTGTCTCGGGGTGAGTGTAGATGGAGTATATTATATGCTGAATGGAGTTAGTCTTATTTCTAAGGCAAGCAAGGATGAATTGGAAGAAGGTGGATTGATTAGCCATAGTTTAATTTGGCATGTTGGGGTCTGTGATCGGTTCATTCAGCGTGATCGAGTTATGCGTATGATTTGTGGCGGTACGTGTGAGGTTTGTCGGTCGCCGTAATTGATGTTATTCAGAAGCATTCTTCTGTTATGGCTTGTTAAGTGGAAGCGGATTCCGGAAGGAATATGGTGGCTTGGGCCACTACTTAGATATTTGCATATCCTACGGTTATGGGAATTCACCTGTGTGTTTCTATGATTCTACTAAAGTGAGTTAAGCGAAAAATTCGTATATGATGAAGTGTTAAAATATTAATGATTTTGGAGTTACGATGAAAAACATGTCCTATCGTATATTGTCACGTTGGGTGCAGTGGGTAGTATGGAATTTGAAGTGTGCAGTTTGGTGTGGGCAAAGATGTCACAAGCTCGGATGAGCAGGAAAGGAGTTTCGGTGTTTAAAGTAATTTGGGATTGCCTTTAGCGTCACCTGAGATTGGTGTTTTGTAAAGAGGGCTTGTATCATGGTTAATGATTCTTGATCGCTTTTCAGCATTAGTGCGGTCTGTGGGTTGGAGGTAAGACCCAGTTAATTGTTATGGTAGATTGTGGGAGGGTGTTCCACAGGAAGATTGCATAAATGTGGCACGCAGCTACTTGATTGATTAGAGATCTAAACCAAGTATGAGGAATTGTGGTAATATCATTAATCTGAGAATTTATGCCTGGAGGGCACTTTGTTTATTGGGTTATGAACTGAGGAGGTTTGCTCCGGTTACGACGATTGTTTGTATGTATTATGATGAAAAGGGAGTTACTATGGACCTTTGAAAGGTTATTAGCCTAGTTGGTGCAATCAGAAATCGGCTTGAGATCAGTGGATTGAATTGGATATGAACAGGGATTTATAGCAGACCAGTTGTGTTCATTTCAGTAATGTGCTCCTTATGGAGTAGTCAGGGTGTTATTTCGTCTTCAACTATTTCATGTAATAATACATTGTACCGTGTGAGTTGTGAGACAGCTTGAGAAATTGTTTATGTGTTGAGGATCCGCGTGGGAATGACGTATTATGAGAAATATGGCTCTTGAGATTCAGATTGTATATCGCGCCTCAGTTGTGCTTGAGTTTTGTAGCTTAGCGCACTATATGTCCCCTCAGGGATGGCATTATGCACTTAGCGTGCTTGTGACCGAGATTCGGTATTTTATTGTAATGAGCAATTTAGCTCGATGTGTATCTCCTTATGTGAGTTCTACGTGTGGATCGGGTGGCACGCCGCCATGGGTATGTTATTTGGATCTGGTGGCACGCCTCCATGGTTATGTTGTGAGGATCAGGTGGAACGCCGCCATGGTTATGTTGTGTGGATCGGGTTGCGCACCGCAATAGTGTGATGTTGAGTATAGTTTTCCATATGCTATTTTGTATGCCTTGCTTCCTGTTTTCTAAGGAAAGTTCGTATTAGTGCGGGGGTTAGGTAATTCCTTCCAGAGTTCGATTTCCTGTTTGTGCTGTGTTCGGATTGGTGGCCTATTGGAACACTGTGGTGTCATATGAGACTTTTGATCGCATTTGGAGTGGCTTATTGCCGGATCAGTCCGTACTGGGTGAGACGAGATTATGGGATTTAGGATCAGTGCAATCTGATTATATGAAGTATATTAAGGAGCAAAGATCATTATTGGTTCAGAATGTGGTAATGTTTCTTGTCAGAAGTGTAGACTCAATGATTGCTTGGCTCGGCAGTTGATTATGAATTTCGACACATCTCATCCGTCATAGCGGTATTGTAAGAGTTAGAGTAAGACTTTCGTATGTCATAAGGTGCAATGGGAGCATCTGATTCGATGAACTTTGGCTAAGTTGATCAGAAAATATTATCGTAGTTTTGTCGATTAAGTGTTGCAAAGTAAGAATCCAGCAAAGTTATGCAGTCAGGTTTGAGTACAGCGTGTAGTGATTGATATGGTGATCGTATGTTGGAACAGGCCTGGCATAGAATTCCGACTGTTGGGATTGGGCTCTAAGGATTATTTGCTTGTGTAAAAGAGAATATCTTCGGAATTGATCGAGCTAATATGCTCAACTGAGTTGTGGTGGCATGGGAAGGTGCATGAGAAGTTAAACAGCGATTTCAGACCATTCCAGTATAGTTCTCAGCACGTTTGAGGACGAACGTATGTTTAAGTGGGAGAGAATGTAACGACCCGACTGGTCTTTTTGAGCCCTAGCACGTCGTTCAGCAGTCTGAGGCCATGAGTAGCTTCATTTCAGGTATCGCGACTTGTGCGTATGGTCGGAATTGAAATTCAGGAAGATCAGAGTTAAATTTAAATGAAAAAAATACTCATTTAGAAAGCCTTAAGTTGGAAAAAATGGCTAAGATTGAAATTTTGAGTAAAAGACCTTAGAATCAAGATCCGAAGGTTCCAGCAGGTTCATATGATGATTTCGGACTTGGGCGTATGCCCAGATCTGGTTTTGGATAACCCGAGAATGTTTTGGCACCTATTGTAGAAGTTAGCATTTTGGAAGAAAATTCTTAAGTTTGTCTTGAAGTGTATTTCAGTGTTATCGATGTCCGTTTTGGAATTTCGAGACTGGGAGTAGAACCATATGGTGATTCTGGAGTTGGGAGCGCGATCGGAAGTGAATTCGGAGGCTCGTGGGTCATGTTGGAGCCATTTGGATAAAGATAGAAATTTGAAGGTTTTTGAGAAGTTTGACATGAGGTGGACTTTTTGATATCGAGGTTGGAATCCAATTCCAAAAGTTGGAATAGGTCCGTAATGTCGAATATGACTTGTGCGCAAAATTTGAGGTCAATCGGACGTGATTTGATAGGTTTAAACATAGGAAATAGAAGTTTGAAAATTTTGAAGTCCATTAAGTTGGATTGGAGGTCGATTCATGAATTTAGCGTTGTTTGATGCGATTTGAGGCCTCGAGCAAGTCCGTAATGTGTTAAGGGACTGTTTGGTATGATTGGTTTGGGTCCCGGGGGCCTCGGGTAGATTCCGGATGGTTAACGGATCAAATTTGAAAGTTGAAGAAAAGGCTGAAGGATGCTGCTTCTGTCATAACCGCATCTGCGGTTCTTGGACCGCAAATGCGGCCAGGCCTTCGCAGAAGCGGTCAAGGGCAGGTCCATGGGAAATCGCAAAAGCGGTTCCGCTTAAGCGGAAATTAGACTGCAGAAGCAGTCCAGCCGAATTTGGCCAGAATCGCAGAAGCGACCCCAAACCGCAAAAGCGGTTTCCGCAGAAGCGGAAATGGCACCGCAGAAGTGGAAATAGCTGGAGGCAGAAGGGTTGTTTTAAAAGTCGGGAATTGGCCATTTCTCTCATATTTTCAATGTTGGAGCGATTTTAGGGGAGCTTCAAGAGGGGATTTTTGTCATCAATGTTAAGGTAAGTTATCCCCACCTATTTTGAGTTAAATACAAGATATTATGATGGAATTAGGCATGAAAATTGTGGAAAAAATTGGAATTTTTGGAAGAAAACCTAGAAACTTGATAAATTGGATTTTACCACGAATTTTAGCATAAAATTAGGAATAAATTATATATTTGAGCTAGTGAAGCTATGGGTAGTGTATATCTTCGAAAAATTTCCGAATCCGGACACGTGGGCCCAAGGGCATTTTTGTTAACTTTCCAATCGGGGTTAGGAATTGTTATAAATTGGATTATAATGAGTACCTTAGCATATATTAATGGATTCGTAGAACCATTGGCTAGTTTTGGAGCAATGTGCGTTGGTTCAAGCTTTCGAAAGAATGTAGAATACCGGCTATGAGTCTTCGGAGCAAGGTGAGTCTCCTTTCTAACCTTGTAAGACAGAATTGTCCCCATAGGTGAAGTAATTGATTATTTGCTCCTATATATGGGGGCTACGTACGCATGAGGTGATGAGCCCGTGTGTAACTATTATTATGCTATTGTCCGGGTAGTTAGGACCCATGAGCATATTGTACTTGGATTATTTATGAACCCATTGATAGCTTGAATTGTTTAAATCACCTTTGATTAGTAAATGAATTTAAAAAGATATTGAACATCATTTTTTCTGAATTGTTAAAAAGAGAAATTGTCTTATTTGGATAAATAGCCCCGATAGATTCTTAATTGGCTACTTGAGCATGTATTTTATGTGTACCTGTGTCGCATGCATGATTCGCGAGCAGGGTATGTGTTTATTTATGGAACGGGCCAAACGCCTCGGCAGATTAAATAGATGCATCTATTGGTTCGGGCCATTCGACCCTCGACAGTGCACAATTTACATTCCTGTTGGATCTGGCAGTCGCCTCGGTGTGATTTGCGCATGTTATTTGTTTCTTGAGAATTTTAAATGTGAAATTGCCCCTTCGTGGCTTGATATAAATTGATAAGATAATAAAGAATAAACTTTGAAAGCCCCTGATTATTTGTTGAAGGAGTTTACCTGTTTTCTGGCTTCGTGAATTAAAACCACTATATAAATCCATGATTTTACTCACGTTTCTAGAATATTGTTAATTGACCTCTAGTGAGTGTCGAAGTTGGACATCTCGTCTCTACTTCTTCTAGATTAGGCGGGATACTCATTGAGTACACGTTGATTACGTACTCATACTACACTTCTGTGCATTTTTGTTGCACAGTTATATGTACCTCTAGCAGCCTACTGGGCGTAGCAGCGCGGATGATTCTGGGACTAGGTGAGCTGCATTTTTTGAGGTGACCCGCAACTAGTGTAGTTCCTTTATGCATTTTTATATTTATTCCCTATCCACTGTATTTCGGACAGACGTTGTATTTTATTTTCCTTATCAATAGATGCTCATGCACTTGTGACACCAGGTTCTGGGATGGTTTTCGAAAGATTTGTACTAATCATTCATTATTTAATTTGATCTGAAGTAGTGATCGTTTTAATTATGAAAAATGGAAGGAAAATCCAAGATTTTTTGAAAGTATTAAAAGAAGATTTAATTGATAATTTAGTTGGCTTGCCTGACAGAGGTGTCCGGCGCCACCACGACCCTTAGTGGATTTTGGGTCGTGACATCAAAGGTCATTTATTTCATTTTTACTCCACACTTAGGCTATTTGGGGGCTTCCAAAGAGAGGATTTCAACATAGCACTTCAAGTTTTTGATCGTTCGGCTCCGAATTGAGTGCTTGGCCTTGTTCTTGATATTTGAAGTGCACTTTGGAGCGAGGTGAGTCTCCTTTATAACCTTGTAAGAGGGAATTGTCCCCATAGGAATAATAATTGAGTAATTATTTCTAAATGCGGGGGCTACGCACGCGCTAGGTGACGAGAGTCTGTGCGTAGCTACTACTATGCTAATCATCCGGGTAGTTTAGTACCCACACTATGCTTTATTTATAGAAATCTCTATATTATCTTGTTAATACGATCACCTAGGATATGCTAGAGACTTGAAAGGGAATAAGAACGAACTTGTATACTTGTTGAAATCTTGCATGGCATTATTAATTATTGATGTGCCTCCGTGTGTATACTTGATATTGCTTGCTATTTGTGGATCAGACCGATCACCTAAGTATGAATAGATGTATCTATAGGTGCATCGTCGACCCTCGGCAAGTGCATAGTTTATTTCTGTTGGATCCGGTCGTCGCCTCGGCATATTTGTGCATGCTTATATTGCTTGCCTGAGAGTTTTAAATGTTGATATTTCCTTTCATGGCCCGATATAAATTGATAAATATAACGAAAGTAAACGGTTAATTCTAAATATAGTGGAGAGTAGGACTTATATGCCTTGTTATAAATTGTTGCCTAGAAGTGATTCTTCATGGATAGTATAATACTTTGATATATTGTTCGACCCTAGTGAGTATCAAGTCGACCTCTCATCTCTACTTCTTCGAGATTAGACGGGATACTTACTAGGTACATATTGTTTATGTACTCATACTACGCTTCTGTACTTAATTGTACATGATCTGAGGTAGATACATCTGGTTACCAGTCCGGCGCGCGCCCTTAAGCTTGTGGCAGAGACTTCCATGGTGAGCTACTTCCTTCCTATGCCGCTCAGCAGCCGGATGGAGTCTTCTTTTACTTTTGTTTGTCTTTCCCTATTTCAAACACTAGGATAGAGATGTCTTTTGTTTATTCTACCATATGCCCATACTTGTGACACCAGGTTCTGGCACACACTTTGGTAGACATTTATTTTTGGGTTGTATAATTATGTTATTTACGGTATCTCGCTCTTCTGGCTTAATTCCAAATTAAGTATCTATTTCACTCATTTCTGATTAAAAGCAACATAAGAATTTAGTAATGTTTCTGCATTGGCTTGCCTGACAATGGTGTCAGACGCCCTTATGACCTATTGTGGAAATGGGTCGTGACAACCTGATATTAGAGCACTAGGTTCACGTAGGTCTCACGAGTTATGGGCAAACCTGATAGAGTCTTGTTGATCGGTACGGAGACGTCTGTATTTATTTCGAGAGGCTATAGGGTATTAGGAAAGACTACTTTTTATTCATTTCCTGTCGTGCAGTGGTTAGTGTACTAAATTTCCCTCTTTTATTCTCTCACAAATGGTGAGAACTCGCACCGCTGACGTTCCGGACCCCGGAGGAGCTACTCCCCCCGTTGCTAGAGGCTGAGGTAGAGGTGGGGGAGGGCATCGGCCCGTGGTAGGGGATGAGGGCGTCCTAGAGCCGTTCCAGTTGCACCACCAGCAGATCCTGCGATGGATCCCATTATTGAGGAGCAAGGCGAGGTGCCCGCGGTTGAGCCTACCCTGGTATATTTCATGACAGCACCGGGATTTCTGGAGGCCATGGGCCGCACGCTACGGTTCATGGACACTATGACTCAGGCTGGGTTATTTCCAGTAGATCCAGCTACTTCACAGGCAGTAAGGGGAGCCCAGACCCCTATTGCTCAAGCTCCAGGTCATGCAGCTGCAGTATATCAGACTCCGGGTGCACTATCCGCAGATGGGGCTCAGCCAATTTCTGCACTGGCACCCCAGCCCAGGCCAGTTGTGGATGGTGATCCATAGAAGTTATTGGACAGATGGACCAGGCTTCATCCTCCTGTCTTCGGGGGTGAGCGTCATGAGGATGCCCAGGACTTCATTGATAGGTGCAGGGACAGACTGCATAACATGATGATATTGGATTCGCATGGAGTTGACTTCACTACTTTTCAGCTCGAGGGCAGGGCCCGTAGATGGTGGCAGTCCTATATTCTTGGCAGGCCAGCGGGTTCCTCCCATCACTTTGGGTCAATTCGTACAGTTGTTGTTGGATAGGTACATCCCACCCTCTGAGAGGGAGGAGCTGCGGTACCAGTTTGAGTATCTCGAGCAGGGTCAGATGTCTGTGACTGACTATCAGGTGAGGTTTTCCGAGTTGTCCCGCCATGCACTTATGATACTTCCTATAGATGCGGAGAGAGTGTGGAGGTTTGTCGCTGGATTACAGGACGATATTCGATTTGGTATGGCTCGAGAGGTGGAGATGGGTACAGAGTATCAACTAGTGGTCGAGATTGCTCGCCGGATTGAGGGATATCTCCAGAGGGGTAGAGAGTAGATACAGCAGGATAAGAGAGCTAGGTTCTCCGGTAAATTCAGAGGTGCCCCAGCTAGAGGCAGAGGCCAGTTTGGGAGGGGCCAGCCTAGTAGGCCACCAGTTTCAGCACCACCTCCTCCCCGGGGTGCTCCAGTGTGCCCCTATTTTAGTGCTATGCCAGAGAATTCCTATCGCCCGCCAGCTATTCAGGATTCTTCCAGTGGGTATTTAGGTCCCTAGGGTCTTCTGATTCTTATTTCAATGCCATACCGGGGAGTTCATGTCGTCCACCAACTATCCAGGCTTCTTCCAATGGGTCTACGGGTTTAGGGCCAGCCATCAGGGCAGTAGGTCACCGCCCATGCAGTTGTTTTGAGTGCGGAGATCCCGGTCACATGAGGAGATACTGCCCCATACTTTGGGGCAAGGCGGTGCAGCAGGGTCAGCAGCCCATGATTTTAGCACCAGCTGTCCAGCCACCTAGAGGTGTAGGGCAGGCGGGTAGAGGCCGTCCTAAAGGTGGAGGTCAGGCAGGGAGAGGTCAGCCAACTACTGCTCAGTCAGGTGGAGGCCAGACAGCCGGTGCTCCAGCTAGATTCTATGCTTTTCCGGCCAGGCCAGATGCATTGGCCTCAGATGCCATCATGACAGGTATTATTTCCGTCAGTGGTAGGGATGCTTCGGTATTATTTGATTCGGGGTCTACTTATTCATATGTATCATCTTTGTTTGCTCGATTCCTGGTTATTTCTCCTGATCCTTTGGGCACTCCTGTTCATGTGTCTACTCCTGTGGGTGATTCTATGGTTGTGGATCGGATCTACCGATCTTGTGTGGTCACTTTCTGTGGTTTCAAGACTAGAGTAGATCTTCTGTTGCTGGATATGATCGATTTTGAGGTCATCTTGGGCATGGATTGGTTATCTCTATATCACGCCGTCCTTGATTTCCATGCCAAGATTGTTTCACGAGCGATGCCAGGATTGCCGATATTGGAGTGGAAGGGTTCCACAGTTGATACACCTAGCAGGGTTATTTCCTTCCTAAAAGCTCAGCACGTGGTCGGGAAAGGGTGTTTGGCTTACTTAGCTTATGTTCGAGACACCACTGCAGAGTCTCCGATGATTGATTTAGTGCTAGTAGTCCGAGAGTTCGTCGATGTATTTCCTTCTGATCTTCCCGGTATGCCTCCGGATCATGATATTGACTTCTATATTGATTTGTCCCCATTCACTCAGCCTATGTCTATTTCACCGTACCGTATGGCTCCTAAGGAGTTGAAGGAGTTGAAGGAGCAACTAGAGGAGTTGTTAGCAAAAGGGTTTGTCAGGCCCAGTGTATCGCCTTGGGGTGCACCAGTACTATTTGTGAAGAAGAATGATGGGACTATGCGGATGTGCATTGATTACCGCCAGTTGAACAAGGTCACCATCAAGAACAAGTATTTGTTGCCTCGTATTGATGATTTGTTTAAGCAGCTGCAGGGCGCTAGAGTATTCTCTAAGATTGACCTGAGATCAGGGTATCATCAGCTGAAGATTCGGGACTCGAATATTTCGAAGATTGCATTCAGGACTAGATATGGCCACTATGAGTTTCTGGTGATATCCTTCGGCTTGACTAATGCCCCAGCGGCATTTATAGCTTTGATGAACCGGGTATTCAGGCCTTATATTGATTCCTTTGTTATCGTCTTTATTGACGACATCTTGATATACTCACGTAGCCTGAGGGAGCACGAGCAGCATTTGAGAGTAGTGCTTCAGACCTTGCGAGAGCAGAAGCTATATGTTATGTTCTCCAAGTGTGAGTTTTGGCTAGAGACGGTGGCATTCTTGTGGCATGTTGTGTCAAGAGAGGGTATTAAGACAGATCCCAAGAAGATTGAGGTAGTTCGGAGTTGGCCACGTCCTACTTCAGTGATCGAGATCAGGAGTTTCCTGGGGTTAGCAGGCTATTACCGGCGATTTGTGCAGGGCTTTTCATATATTGCATCACCCTTGACTAGATTGACCCAGAAGGGTGCTCCATTTCAGTAGTCCGATGATTATAAGGAGAGCTTTCAGAAGCTCAAGACGGCTTTGACTACGGCACGAGTTCTTGTATTGCCTTCCGGTGTAGGGATGTATATGGTATATTCCAATGCTTCACGTGTTGGTTCGGGATATGTGTTGATGCAGAAGGGGCGAGTTATGGCATATGCTTCACGTCAACTGAAGATTCATGAGAAGAATTACCCTGTGCACGATTTGGAGTTGGCAGCAATTATTCATGCTCTTAAGATATGGAGGCACTATTTGTATAGGGTGCCTTGTGAGGTTTATACTGATCACCGCAGCTTACAACATTTGTTCAAGCAGATGGATCTCAATTTGAGGCAGCGCAGATAGCTTGAGCTACTAAAGGATTATGACATTACCATTCTTTATCATCCGGGCAAGGCAAATGTGGTCGCGTATGCCCTGAGAAGAAAGGCGGAGAGTATGGGTAGCTTGGCATTCATTCCAGCAGGGGAGAGGCCCTAGCTTTAGACACCCAGTCCTTAGCTAACAGGCTTGTGAGGTTGGACATTTCAGAGCCCAGCCGAGTTCTAGCATGTGTAGTTGCTCAGTCTTTGCTATTGGGGCAAATCAAGGCCCAGCAGTTTAATGATCCACATTTGGCAGTTCTCAGATAGACAGTACTTCAGGGAGGTGCCCAGGAGGTTTCTATTGGAGAGGATGGTGTTTTGCGACTCCAAGGTCGTCTGTGTGTTCCTAATGTTGATGGTCTGAGAAAGAGGATCCTAGAGGAGGCACACAGTTCGCGGTATTCTACCTACCCGGGAGTTACGAAGATGTATTGTGACTTAATGCAGCATTTCTGGTGGCGGGGGATGAAGAAAGATATAGTGAAGTATGTGACCAAGTGTTTGAATTGCCAGCAGGTCAAGTATGAACATCAAAGGCTGGGCGGCCTACTTCAGCGGATTCCTATTTCGGAGTGGAAGTGGGAGCGCATCACCATGGATTTCGTAGTGGGGTTGCCGCGAACTTTGTGGAAGGTTGATTCAGTATGGGTCATTGTGGATAGGTTGACCAAGTCGGCCCATTTCATTCCAGTGGTGACTACTTATACAACGGAGAAGTATGCTTAGATTTATATTCGGGGGATAGTCTGATTGCATGAGGTGCCAGTTTCCATCATATCAGACAGAGGCCCTCAGTTCACTTCCCATTTCTAAAGAGCCGTTCAGAGTGAGTTGGGGACCCGTGTAGAGCTTAGCATAGCGTTCCATCCTCAGACCGATGGGCAGTCAGAGCGGACAGTTCAGATTTTAGAGGATATGCTGAGAGTATGTGTGATTGACTTTGGAGGGCAGTGGGATCAGTTCTTTCCTTTAGCGGAGTTTAAGTACAAAATCAGCTATCAGTCCAGCATAGAGATGGCCGCGTACGAGGCTTTATACGGCCGACGTTGTCATTCTCCTATCGGGTGGTTTGAGCCTGATGAGGCTAAGCTACTTGGCACAGATTTGGTACAGGATGCCTTGGATAAGGTAAAGTTGATTCAGGAGAGACTTCACACAGCTCAGTCTAGATAGAAGAGTTATGCGGACTAGAAGGCACGTGATGTATCATTTATGGTTCGCGAGAAGGCTGTCTTGAAAGTCTAGCCCATGAAGGGCATTATGAGGCTCAGGAAGAAGGGCAAGTTGAGCCCAAGGTTTATTAGCCCCTTTGAGGTGTTGAGACGAGTTGGGGAGGTCGCCTATTAGCTTGCTTTACCCACCAGTTTATCGGGAGTTCATCCAATTTTTCATGTTTCGATGCTTTGGAAGTATCATGCCGACCTATCCCACATGTTGGACTTCAGTACTATTCAGTTAGATGAGAGTTTGGGCTATGAGGAGGAGCCAGTTTCCATTGTTGATAGGCAGGATCGCCAGTTTATGTCCAAGAGGATTTCTGCGATAAGAGTCTAGTGGAGGGGCCAACCGAATGAGGAGGCAACCTGGGAGTTCGAGGAGGACATGCGGAGCAGATATCCCCACTTATTCAGCAGTCCGGGTACTTTTCTATGTCCGTTTGAGGACGAACGTTTGTTTAAGAGGTGTAAAATGTAACGACCCGACTGGTCATTTTGCCTTTTTGAACATCATTCCCTTAAATAAGACTTCACGCGCTTTCTTTAGCTAATTTATAACTTGCGGGGATGGTTGGTTCGGGAGTTGGAAGAGTTTTGAGTAAAAATATGTCCAATTGTTTCTTTAATATTCTCTTAAAAGACCAAGTTTGACTTCAGTCAACTTTTTGGGAAAACAGACTCGGATTCGGGATTTGACAGTCTGGGAGGGTTTGTGGAAAAATATAGGACCTGGACGTATGCCCGGTATCGATTTCTGAGTTCCCTAGCCCGAGTAATGAATTTTTATTGGAAATTGTTAAATTGAAGTTTTAAAGAATTAAAGAAACTAAGAAATCATTGATTTCCTAGGTATCGGGATCGAATTTTAGTTCCGAAGCTTGGTACAGGTCCGAAATATCAGTTAAGACTTGCCCGTAAAATTTGGTGTCAATTCGAGTAGTTTAAAGGCGTTTTGGCCCATTAGAAGAGAATTAAGAACTTGAAGTTCAATGTTTGATTCATTTGGTTTTAGGGGGTGGTTCCAAGAGTTAGCGTTGCTTTGAGTGTTCCGAGGGTTCGAGTAGGTCCACCTCGTGATTTCTGACTTGTCAGTATGTTCGGGCAGGGCTCGAGAGTCCCGAGCGTCAAACGAGTGAGGTTCGAGTGAAATAGGAAAGTTGAAGGATAGTTGCAGGTCTGTTGCTTCTGCCATAACTGCATCTGTGGTTCTAAGACCGCAGAAGCGGGACCGTAGATGCGGTCAGTGCATCGTAGAAGTGGCCAATGGCCAAGCTAGGAGAAACCGCAGGAGCGGCTCGAATGCCGCAGAAGCGGACCTCACACCGCAAAAGCGGTCCAGCCATTTTTGCCCAGTTCCGTAGATGCGGTCCTCCTTTCGCAGGTGCGGGCTGCAAAAGAGAAAATCGCTGGGCAGTGAGTTCATTTAATCCGAACTCAAATGCCATTTATTTCATTTCTACTCCACACTTAGGCGATTTGGGGGCTTCCAAAGAGAGGATTCCAACATAGCACTTCAAGTTTGTGATCGTTCCGCTCCGAATTGAGGGCTTGGGCTTGTTCTTGATATTGGAAGTACGCTTTGGAGCGAGGTGAGTCTTCTTTCTAACCTTTTAAGAGGAAATTATCCCCATAGGAATAATATTTGAGTAATTGTTGCTAAATGCGGGGGCTACGCATGCGCTAGGTGACGAGAGTCCGTGCGTAGCTACTACTATGCTAATCGTCCGGGTAGTTTAGGACCCACACCATGCTTTATTTATAGAAATTTCTATATCATCTTGTTAATATGATTACCTAGGATATGCTAGAGACTTGAAAGGGAATAAGAACGAACTTGTATACTTGTTGAAATCTTGCATGACATTATTAATTATTGATGTGCCTTCATGTATATACTTGATATTGCTTGCTATTTGTGGATCGGGCCGATCGCCTCGGTATGAATAGATGCATATATAGGCGCGCTATCGACCCTCGGCAAGTGCATAGTTCATTTCTGTTGGATCGGGTCGTCGCCTCGGCATATTTGCGCATGCTTATATTACTTGCCTGAGAGTTTTAAATGTTGAAATTGACTTTCATGGCCCGATATAAATTGATAAATATAACGAAAGTAAACGATTAATTGGAAATATAGTGGAGAGTAGGACTTATATGCCTTGTTATAAACTGTTGCTTATTAGTGATTCTTCATGGATAGTATAATACTTTGATATATTGTTCGACCCTAGTGAGTATCAAGTTGACCTCTCGTCTCTGCTTTTTCGAGATTAGACGGGATACTTACTGGGTACATATTGTTTATGTACTCATACTACGCATCTGTACTTAATTGTACATGATCTGAGGCAGATACATCTGGTTACCAGTCTGACGCGTGCCCTTGAGCTTGTGGCAGAGGCTTTCACGATGAGCTGTTTCCTTCCTATGCCGCTCAGCAGCCAGATGGAGTCTTCCTTTACTTTTGCTATCTTTCCCTATTTCAGACAGTAGGATAGAGATGTCTTTTGTATATTCTACTAGATGCCCATACTTGTGACACCAGGTTCTGGCATACACTTTGGTAGACATTTATTTTTGGGTTGTATCATTATGTTATTTACGATATCTCGCTCTTCTAGCTTAATTCCAAATTAAGTTTCTATTTCACTCATTTCTGATTAAAAGCAACATAAGAATTTAGTAATGTTTCCGCGTTGGCTTGCCTGACAATGGTGTCAGGCGCCCTCATGACCTATTGTAGAAATGGGTCGTGACACTAGACAGCCACCGACCTTGGTTTCTACAGCTTGAGAGAGATTTGGCCGGTTTATTGAGGGGCTCATTCCCAGCATCAGGTCTTGCATGGCCCAGGAGTTAGAGATGGATATCACCTATCAGCAAGTGGTGAGTATTGATTAGAGAGTAGAGGGCATGATTGCTCGGGATAGGGAGGAGAGAGAGGCCAAGAGGTCTCGAGAGTCGGGTCATTATTCTAGTGCCTCTGCCCCAGCTACAGTTCGTCATGGTAGGGGTTATGTGCGTCACCCTGTTCATTCAGCTATTCCAGTAGCTAGTGGTATTTGAGCTCCTCCCAGACCTTAGGAGACTTATTATGCACCTCCTATCTAGTGTGCCTCCTGCACGAGGTGCTTTCAGTGGTTAGTCCAGCAAACATGGATCGATCCAGTCACAACTGCCATGCCCCCTAGAGCTTATTTTGAGTGTTACGACATAAGACATATGGTGAGGGGTTTCCCTAGACTTAGGAAGGGTGCACCTCCACATACTTTTCAGCCACAGCGTACCTCACAGAGTTCTCAGGCTATGGTTACAGCACCAGTTGCCACCCCACCTGCTCAGCTAGCTAGAGGTGGAGGTTAGGGAGGTATAGGTCGCCCTAAAGAGGGAGGCCAGGGCAGATACTATGCCCTTCCTGCCCATATAGAGGCTGGTGCCTCTGATTTTGTCATTACAGGTATTGTTTCGGCCTGTCATAGAGATGCATCGGTTCTATTAGATCCAGGTTCCACTTATTCCTATGTAGAGCCGTCAATATGGGCTTGGCCCGTTAGGCCTTCCCGACCCAGCCCGTGATTTAGCAGGGCTGGGTTAGAATTTTTGAAGCCCATTTAAAAATGCGGCTTTTAAGCCCGATCCGAGTAAGCCCGTGGCCCGTGAGGCTTGACTGAGGCTGGGCCAGGTCGGCCGGTGGGCTTAATAAAAATAAAAATATGTATCTAAAATATATAAAATAAAAATTGTTTTGACAAAAAATTATAAGAAGAGTATCCTAAACCTAAAGTTTTAACCTCATCATATTAAAAGATCAAAGTCTTGAAACGTTAATTAGTTTTAAAATTTTAATTATTCTTAATATTTAACTAATTAATATTGCAAATGAATTGTAAATGTAGATGAAAGTGAAGATGCTAAAACAATCATCTAACAAGCGGATTCAAATGTGTTTGATGAAGATCATGTGTTGGATATCCCATAAGCGTCATGGACGTTTTCTTGAATAGTTTGCTTTATGTTTTGACTTTTAGTTAATGAAATGATCTTGTCTTTTACTTTTCTAGTATTTATTGTAATATATTGGAATAATAAAAAAAAGTTACATATTAAGTTTTGTGAAATTTTTCCAATAAGATTTTTTTTAAGTTTTAAATAATTATCTTTTTTTTATTAGAACTTAAAGAAAAAATATAAAATTATATTTTTTAAAAATGATGGGCCGGCCCGTGGGGGACCGCAGCCTATGTAGGGTCGGGGTGGGCTGACCATTTTAAGGCCCACCAAAATTATGGGCTAGCCCAGCCCGTTAATTGCTTAAGCCCACGTGTGTTAGGCTAGGCTAACCCGGCCCCACCCATATGGACAGCTCTATTCCTATGTGTCCTCTTATTTTACCCCGCATTTGGGCATATCTCAAGATTCTTTGAGTTCCCCAATTTATGTGTTTACTCCTGTGGGAGATTCTCTTATTGTGGATCGCGTTTATCGGTCGTGTTTGATTGCTCTTAGTGGTTTTGAGACCAGAGCCAATTTGTTATTGCTCAGCATGGTAATTTTCATGTTATCTTAGGCATGGACTGGTTGTCGCCCCATTATGCTATTCTTGATTGTCACGCAAAGACCGTGACGTTGGCTATGCCAGGTTTACCGCGATTAGAGCGGAGGGGTACTTTAGATTACAGTCCCAATAAAGTTATTTCATTTCTTTAAGCTCAATGAATGGTTGATAAGGGGTGTGACATGTATCTAGCTTATGTGAGAGATGTCAGTAGTGATACCCCTACCGTTGATTCAGTCCTAGTATTGCAGGATTTCCTTGATGTGTTTCCAGCTGATCTTCCGGGCATGCCGCTCAACAAAGATATTGATTTTGTCATTGATTTGTTGCAGGCACTCAGCCGATCTCTATTCCTCCTTATCGTATGACTCCTCCTGAGTTGAAAGAGTTGAAGAAATAGTTACAAGAATTGCTTGATAAGGGCTTTATTCAGTCCAGTGTGTCACCTTGGGGTGTTCCTATCTTGTTTGTGAAGAAAAAAATGGTTCCATGCGTATGTGCATTGACTATTGCCAGTTGAACAAAGTTACAATGAAGAACCGATATCCTTTACCTCGTATTGATGACCTATTTGATCAGTTACAGGGGCCTCGAGTGTTTTTCAAGGTTGATTTGCATTCAGGTTATCATCCGTTGAAGATTCGGGAGCCAGATATCCTGAAAGTTGATTTTAGGACTCGGTAAGGTCATTATGAGTTCCTTGTTATGTCATTTGGGCTGACCAACGCCCCAACAACATTTATGTAATTGATGCACATTGTATTCTGGCCATATCTTGACTCGTTCATCATTGTTTTTATTGATTACATTCTAGCGTACTCCCAGAATTGGGAAGATCATGAGCGGCATTTGAGGACATTGCTTCAGACCTTGAGAGAAAAGAAATTATATGCAAAGTTCTCAAAATGTGAGTTCTGGTTGGATTCCGTGGCATTCTTGGGTCACATAGTGTCTAGTGAAGGGATCAAGGTGGATCCGAAGAAGGTGGAAGCAGTGCAGAGTTGGCCGAGACCATCCTCAGCTACAGAGATTCATAGTTTTCTTAGTTTAGCGGGTTATTACCATTGTTTTGTTGAGGAATTCTCATATATTACAATATCTATGACCAAGCTGACCCAGAAGGATGCTCCGTTCAGGTAGACGGAAGAGTTTGAGGAGATCTATCAAAAGCTTAATACAGCTTTGACTACATCCCCAGTATTGATATTTCCTACATGTTTAGGGTCTTATGCAGTCTATTGTGATGCGTCGCGAGTTGGTCTCAGCGCGGTGTTGATGCAGGACCATTGGGTGATTGCCTACACATCTAGATAACCGAAGGTGCATGAAAAGAACTATCTTGTCGACGACCTTGAGTTAGCTACTAATGTTCATGCCTTGAAGATTTTGAGGCACTATTTGTACGGTGTCCCTTGTGAGATTTATACTGATCATCGGAGTTTGCAGTATTTGTTCAAGCGAAGGATCTTAATTTGCATCAAAGGAGGTGGTTAGAGCTGCTTAAGGATTATGATATCACTATTTTGTACCAACCGGGGAAGGCCAATGTGATGGCTGATGCTTTGAGTCGCCGGGCAGAAAGTTTGGAGAGCTTGGCTTATCTACCTACAGCAGATAGGCCCATGGCATTGGATGTTCAAGCTTTAGCCAGCCAGTTTGTGAGATTGGATATTTCTAAGCCTAGTCGAGTATTGGCTTGTGTGGTCTTTCGGTCTTCTCTTTATGATCGTATCAGGGAGCGTCAGTATGGTGACCCACATATGTTTGTCCTTAAGGACACAGTTAAGCACGGTGATGCTAAGGAGGTTACTATTGGGGATGATGGTGCTTTGAGGATGCAAGGCAAACTATGTGTGCCTAATGAGGATGGTTTGCATCAGCTGATTCTTTAGGAGGCCCACAGCTCGCGGTACTCTATTCATTCGGATGTTGCGAAGATGTATCAGGACTTGAGACATCATTATTGAAGTGAAAATGCGAGCGGAAAACTATGGACTTCGTTGTTGGGCTCCCACGGACTCAGCGGAAGTTTGATGCAGTTTGGGTGATTGTAGATAGGCTGACCAAGTTGGCTTATTTCCTTTCTGTGATGACTACCTATTCTTCTGAGCAGCTGGCTCGAGTTTATATCCGTGATATTGTCAGACTTTATGGCATGTCGATATCTATCATCTCTGACCGGGGCACACAGTTTACATCATGATTCTGAAGAGCCGTACAACATGAGTTGGGTACTCGGCTGGAGTTGAGCACAACATTTTACCCCCAGACGGACGGACAGTCCGGGTGCACTATTCAGACTCTTGAGGATATGCTCTGCGCGCGTGTGATGAAGTTTGGAGGTTCTTTGGATCACTTCTTTCCACTTATGGAGTTTGCCTACAACAATAATTATCAGTCCAGCATTCAGATGGCACCGTATGTGGCTCTATATGATAGGCGGTATAGGTCCCCAGTGGGTTGGTTCAAGCCGTTCGAGGCTAGATTATTGGGAACAGACTTGGTTCAAGACGATTTGGAGAAGGTTTAGGTGATTCTGGATAGACTTCGCACATCGCAGTCCAGATAAAAGAGTTATGCGGACCAGAAGGTTAATGATGTTTCATTTATGATTGGAGAACGGGTCTTACTTCGGGTTTCGCATATGGAGGGCGTTATGAGATTTGGAAAGAAGGACGAGTTGAGCCCAAGGTTTATTGGTCCCTTTGAGGTGCTGTGGCATGTTGGAGAGGTTGCTTATGAGCTTATCTTACCTCCCAGCTTGGCAGGAATTCATCTAGTATTTCATGTTTCGATGCTCCGGAGGTATCACAGTGATCCGTCTCACGTGTTGGATTTCAGTTCAGTCCAGTTAGAGAAGGATCTGTTACGCCCCCGCAATATTACGTTTCGCAGTATTATATTACGACGATGTTATGCTCTGCAGTAATATATTTGCAGTATTAAGTTACGATAGTGTTGCACCCTGTAGTATTGTGCATTGAATTTGTTGCAAGGTAATTAATATCAGTCCAAGGAAAAGATTATTTGGATATTATAAGGATTGTAAGTATGAATAAATTCATGAAGGATAAAGGGGTACACGGATTAAAGAAAACGAGTTTCCTTGAAAGTGGCCAATTTGAAATAAAATACGGGCCAAGCGATAATACTCGATAATTATGAACTAGTACCATGCAAGGTGCCATGTGACCACGGTAGTATAATATATAAAGTATATATGAAATATTTTTTAAAAAAAAATAGAATTTTAAGTAATTTTTGACAATTTTAAATTATGCGGGTAATTGATTAATTATCGAATAACAGGATATTACCCGGTTAACTAATAAGTGGATAAAACTTAATTAATTATACTCCAAAAACATGTGGCAACATATGAAATGACTAAGCAATTAATTAACCTATGTGGCAACCTAGGAAGTGATAATTATCCATAGGTAAGATTACATGTCCAAGTCTTAGAAAAAGGGACACAAAAAGTGACACGTCACTTTCAGAAAGGAAACAGCAAGGAATTCTTTTTTAAGTGGAAATGTTAGAAGCTAAGAAGTCTGCATTCAAGTCCAACTACATCTCATTCTCACTAATGAAATCCAAGCAAGAACAGAACATTGTTCTTGCTTTCTAAAAATTCAATTCCAAACGTTGGATATCTTTCCAACTCATTCCCACTATTGAAGACTATTACATTTAAAGTCTTGAGAACAAAACATTGTTCTTGCTTTCTGAAAATTCAATTCCAAACGTTGGATATCTTTCCAATCCATTCCATTTTGAAGACTTTGCCTTTAAAGTCTTAGGAACAGAATTTTGTTTTCAAAAATTCAAAATTCAAATCACTTTCAGTTAAAAGGCTTGCAACAGAACTTTGCCTTCTGAATTAATTTCGTTGAAGTGTCAAAGGCATTAAAATTTGGTTCACAAGATTTAAAGAAGCAGAAGCTTTATTTCTTGCAAATAATTTAAGGAATATGTATGTTAAGGCATTTTGGCATGATCTCGTCATTACATAAGTTTGATATCGAGCCATAAAGAAAAATTCATGTCTCGGAATTTACGTATATTTTGCTAGTCTTGTAAGTTACAATATTCTTTTTATTGGGATTTCATATTAATTTGAGCATTTCATTCTTCCATTCAAGAGAGCAGAGAGTTTATGCATATAGTATTAAAGTATTTTCATTACCATCGAGCTATAATCGATGGGCATGCCCCTATTGGTCAACCTCTGATTAGATGGTAAGTTATATTCCGAGCCTATTGCGGCCGAGTGCCTGTGAGCGAGCCCGGTTGGTCGAGATACAAAGCCTACTATAGCCGAGCGCCTATGAGCGAGCCTACTATGATAGAGCAGTTATATATGTATACCGAGTCTTATAGGGTCGGACAAACATTTTACTTACTATATTGAGAGAGTCGAGTCAATATCAACAGGTGAGTATATCTCCAGATTATTTTTGACTCTCAATACTTTCAGTTATTATATTATCAGTTCAGTTTCAACTTCTAGTATATTGCCTTACAAACTCGGTACATTATTTCGTACTGACGTCCCTTTTACGGGGACGCTGCATTTCATGCGTGCATGTTCAGACAGACAGGTGGGCAGACCTCCTCATTAAGTGTTGCCCGAGTTCAGCTTAATTGGTAAGCTCCATGCCTCTCGGAGTTGCCGAGTCTAGAGCTTCATGTACATCTTATGTATATATGTATATATGTTATGAGTAGGTCGGAAAGCTGTTCCAATCACAGTATATCCACCAGTAGAGGCTTGTAGACATATCATGTCAGTTAGTGCAATATGTTGGGCTTGTAGGCCTTGTATGTATATTTGATTGGTTTGTGAGCTGTAATAATTATGACGGTCTTGTCAGTCCAGTTTTATATTGATGTTTAGTCAGCATTCGCAATTGTCTTGCAATGTGGCCCATGGCCAAAGTATGACATCACATGTTCAGAGTTCCTTAGCTGCACGTTGGTATGTAAGGATAGGTAAGGCACCGGGTACCGGTCTCGCCCCAGGTTCAGTTGTGACAAAAGTGGTATCAGAGCAGTTATGTCCTTGGGAGTCTACAAGCCGTGTCTAGTAGAGTCTTGTTTATGGGTGTATCGTGCACCACACTTATAAGTAGGAGGCTACAGAGCATTTAGGATTGTCACTCTTTCTTCTTACTCTAGATCGTGTGGTAGAGCTCAGTTGTAAGAATTCAAATTCCTAACTTCTATTTTACTCATAATAAGACGATACTTATATCCACAAAGACAGTTGGTAAAAGATATGGCTTTGGAAGAGTTGAGTCGGAGGAACTCG
Organism: Nicotiana glauca; assembly: GCA_026770625.1. Taxonomy (NCBI): domain Eukaryota; kingdom Viridiplantae; phylum Streptophyta; class Magnoliopsida; order Solanales; family Solanaceae; genus Nicotiana; species Nicotiana glauca. Next base: position 7,708 of record MU679249.1, on the reverse strand, counting down.
ACTTTGCATCATGATTATGATGAGTAATTGTGAGGTCTTCAGTAGATCATGTGCGTACTGAAAGGTGTAAGCCTCTTGATAAGGAAACTTAAGGCAAGAATATTTATCCACCTTTATGGTAAAAGACAATGCTTTCAAAAAGTAAAAGAAGCAAGGTGAATAAGGGTATGAAGCGCCCAGTTAATGAAGATTATCAAGATTATCAGTGTTATAGTTCCGGCAAAAAAATATAAGCATTAAGAGTTACCCTCAACAGTAACAAAAGTATGTACAATTGGCCGTACCCATCTCAGTTATGCCCATGGGGGCTAACATGTGTAGTTTAAGAAAAAGACGGAACATTAGGATCTGGCTGGGGTTAGAGTAAACCAAAATAGTGAATGGATTGTTGTGTTAGTTGACATTTCCGAAGGATATTGCAAGTGTGCTAGTAGATCTCCTTGTGAGACACTCAGATGGTACACTCTAAAATAGTGCGGCCAGATATGAGTACTACAAAGACATGCACTATAAGCCTTGAAGGGATACATATTACCTTATTGTGGCTCGCGTCCCTAGTAAAGTGAGAACGTTAAGCAACTTGAAGAGCCACTGGATGGAGCAAAGGGAAGTTAAAAGCAAAAGAATGTCTTGTTCGAGTTTTCAGAATAATATGATAGGCATAAATGTTAGCGGGAAATAAGAAAAGAGTTAATAAAGAATTATGAGTAAGATGTGGTACATGGATGCCAACGGTAGATCAAAAGATGACAATATTACAAAATCTATAGTCAAGTGAAGGAAGGGACGAGAGGTGACATGCCTTAGGACAACAAAAGAGTATAGGCCATACATTCATGTCCTCATTTCGAGAAATAACTTCACAACTCTAGCGCGATTACCAAGAGAAAAAGTTAGACCCCAGAGTAATAGAAATCGGTATGGGCTGGTGAAAAAGATAAACTAAACATGAATTAGGGACTGAGTGATTTGATAATAGTCGGCATCATGAGAATTTCATATTTCGTTCCGGCGATAGTAGAATGGACAACAAGAGAAGATTCAGGAAAAAATCAGAAAATGGTCATTCAGAAAGACGCTTCCCTAAAGTAAGCAATAAGGATTACCGCAAGGCGAGCAAGGGTCGTCGGTGATGTGAGAAGACGCCAAGGCTTAAAAGGTAAAATATCTACAGGTAGATCATCGTAGTGCTAAATCTTAGTACTCCCCTAAAGGGGGGATGTGGAGTGATATGGCATGAAGTCAGAATTATGTGGTTCTAGTAATCATGGAATGATAAATGAAGAATGTGGTAAACACAAAAAAGGAATGAGATTACGTATATGCTACAATTCCAATAAAGATGAAATTGATAGATAAGGAGTCAGTGTGAGGCATAAGTTAAGATAAAAGAAATAACCCAATAAAGATTTTGTGGAATGTTGACATGAGAATAGGCCAATGAGTAGTCAGTAGTTGATTCAGGAAGAGCCTAGTTATAGCTAGTCAAGAGAGATAATGCAGTAGCCATATTCTATAACGGCTCTACGATAGAGCCAGTTAGAGGTGTCCCAACCTCATAAGAAGTTAGTATGAAGCTCTCACGAGATTTTATAAAAAGGTGCATGTATTGTAATAGAAGTTCAAGACGTGGATGTGAATTATATCTATGTGGAGGGAAGGTCATAAAAGAGATAGAAGATATGATGTGAGGCTTTAAGGAAAGTAAGGTAAAGGTGAACAATGAACAAGATACTCAAAAGCAGAAGGTTGAGAATATTCCATACTTGGAATAGAAGTCTAGAAGTGCGGGGATTCTATCCAGGAATGATAGCAGCAGCGTCAATAACATATCTTCTAGCGTATGGTCTAGGTACCGAAAAGCCTGATTATGAGAGTAAAGAATAGTTAAAGACAATGTGATGTCTCGCTTGATGTTCCAGAACAACATAAGAAAATCTATGGTGCAAGTAAGCTGAAGGAAGGACGTGAATAATATAAATAGATATGTATGGGCCCCAAGCTAAAGTAAAGTAAAGCGAAAAAGTTTTTTGACAGGAGTAAGAATGAGAAATGGCGAGTGAGATGGTGACGAGAACGGATAAGTCGTCGGGATTAAGACCCATGAAAACAAGAAAGCTAATGATTTCTCTAAGTTATAGAAAATATAACTTGAATGAACTCAAAGGAGTCTAAGACTAATAGCATTTAGAAAGAATAAAATACTGACATAGTAATAAAATGAAGGTACAATTATGACAGATAAATGATGACATTTGGGCATTCATTTGAATAAAAAAAGAAAATAGAAGAAGAGAAGGAGAAAATATTTCGCTGGCGGCACGAAATTAGGATACCCCCAGAAGGTGAATCACATTGAGACACTATGAAATATGATTATGGAAATCACTTCAAATATTCCTTAATGCAATGTAAGCCCTAGCGGTAATGTATTACGTAAGAAGTTTCAAGTCTTCAAGTAGAGGATTATAGATCAACATGAGGCGAATCAACAATGGTCAGATACAAGTTACAAAGTATGACATGAGATTAGGCCATGATTCTTAAGACGAAAGGTAATGAAGGATCATTGAAGGACTAAGATTTATACCTAGAGGATAGGCAACAAAACTAACTGGGATCTTGGTAAGCGTACCTCGGTAAAGATAGATTTAAGTAAAAATTATGATATGGTATAACCCATGTAAATGCAGTAAAGTCATATGAATGGATAATTAGATCTATGAAATAAGATTTGGCTATATTCGCAAGTTCTACAAAGTATCAAGAAAATGACTTCAATATACTTATAGAGGCCCATAGAGGCATCCTATTAAGCCTTGTATGTACAAAGTAAGACTTAGAGATTGACTAAAAGATAAAAGAAAAAAGGAAAGATGAATCGCATAAGTACACTTACAAAGCCAGGGTCATACAGGCTGCATGACAGGAGGTAACAACAGTTGCAAGATTAGGAAGCTTTCGACCACATGTCATGATATGAGCAAAAAGAGGGGAGGGGGGGTAGGGGGGAATACCCTAGACTTTGGATTTATTCACAGAGCAACTGCTTAAATGGCAGGAAGAGCATTAAGGTATTCGTAAGAGCTTTAAGTTAAGAAAATGATAAGAGCGTTAGTCAACATTCGAGGACGAATGTCCAAAAGGGGGAATGATGTTACGCCCCGCAATATTACATCCCGCAATATTATATTACGACGATGATATGCTCTGCAGTAATATATTCGCAGTATTAAGTTACGATAGTGTTGCACCCTGTAGTATTGTGCGTTGAATTTATTGTAAGGTAATTGACATTAGTCCAAGGAAAAGATTATTTGGAGATTATAAGGATTGTAAGTGATGAATAAATTCATGAAGGATAAAGGGGTACACGGATTAAAGAAAACGAGTTTCGTTGAAAGTGGCCAATTTGGAATAAAATACGGGTTGAACAATAATATCCGATAATTATGAACTAGTACCATGCAAGGTGCCATGTGACCACGGTAGTATAATATATAAAGTATTTTTTAAAAAAAATAAATAGAATTTTAAGTAATTTGTGGTAATTTTTAAATTATGCGGGTAATTAATTAATTGTCGAATAATAAAACATTATCCGGTTAACTAATAAGTGAATAAAACTTAATTAATTATACTCCAAAAGATATGTGGCAATGTATGAAATGACTAAGCAATTAATTAACCTATGTGGCAACCTAGGAAATGATAATTACCCACAAGTAAGATACATGTCCAGGTCTTAGAAAAAGGGACACAAAAAGTGACGTTGTCACTTTCAGAAAGGAATCAACAAGGAATTCTTTCTTAAGTGGAAAGGATAGAAGCTAAGAAGTCTTCACTCAAGTCAAACTACATCTCATTCTGACTATTGAAATCCAACCAAGAACAGAACATTGTTCTTGCTTTCTAAAAATTCAATTCCAAACGCTGGATATCTTTCCAACTCATTCCCACTATTGAAGATTATTACATTTATAGTCTTAAGAACAAAACATTGTTCTTGCTTTCTGAAAATACAATTCCAAACGTTGGATATCTTTCCAATCCATTCCATTTTAAAGACTTTGCCTTTAAAGTCTTAAGAACAGAATTTTGTTTTCCAAAATTCAAACTCCAAACCACTTTCATTTAAAAGGCTTGCGACAGAACTTTGCCTTCAGAATTAATTTCGTTCAAGTGTCAAAGGCAGCAAAATTTCGTTCACAAGATTTAAAGAAGCAGAAGCTTCATTTCGTGCAAATAATTACGGGTATGTTAAGGTTAAGCCCTTTCTTCATTTTGGAATGATCTCATCATTATATAAGTTTGATAGCGAGGCATAAAGAAAAATTCATGCATCGGAATTTACATATATTTTGCTAGTCTCGCAAATTACAATATTCTCTTTATTGGGACTTCATATTAATTTGAGTATTTCATTCTTCCAATCAAGAGAGCAGAGAGTTTATGTATACACTATTAAAGTATTTTCATTACCATCGAGATATAATCGATGGGCAAGCTCCTATTCAGCAACCTTTGATCAGATGGTAAGTTATATACCAAGCCTACTATGGGTGAGCGCCTGTGAGCGAGCCCGGTTGGTCGAGATACAAAGCTTTGTATGGCCGAGCGCCTATGAGCGAGCCTACTACGTAGAGCAGTTATATATGTATACAGAACCTTATAGGGCCGGACTACTATTTTACTTACTATATTGAGAGAGTCGAGTCAGTATTAGCAGGTGAGTATATCTCCAGATGATCTTTGACTCTCAATTAATTTCAGTTATTATTATCAGTTCAGTTTCATCTTCCAATATATTGCCTTACATACTTGGTACATTATTTTGTACTGACGTCCCTTTTATGGGGGCGCTGCATTTCATGCGTGCAGGTTCAGACAAACATGTAGGTAGACCTCCTCATTAAGTGTTGCCCGAGTTCAGCTTAATCGGTAAACTCCATGCCTTTCGGAGTTGCCGGGTCTAGAGCTTTATGTACATCTTATGCATACATGTATATATGTTATGAGTAGGTCGAGAAATTGTTCCGATCACATTATATCCACCAGTAGAGGCTTGTAGACATATCCTGTTAGTTAGTACATATGTTGGGCTTGTAAGCCTTGTATGTATATTTGGGTGGTTTGTGAGCTGCAATAATTATGATGGTCTTGTCGGCCCAGCTTTATGTTGATGTTTAGTCAGCATTCATAGTTGTCTTGCAATATGGATCATGGCCAAAGTATGACATCACATGTTCAGAGTTCCTTAGTTGCGCGTTGGTACGTAAGGATAGGTAAGGCACCGGGTGCCGGTCTCTCCCCCAGGTTCGGGGCGTGACAGGATCTATCTTATGTTGAGGAGCCATTGGCCATACTGGACAAACATGTTTGAAAGTTGAGGTCAAAGAACATTGCATCAGTAAAGTTTCAGTGGCGGTTTCAGCTGGTCGAGGAGGCGACTTAGGAGACCTATCAAGGTTTGCACAGCAGTTATCCTTATCTTTTCACCACTTTAGGTATGTCCCTATGCTCGTTTGAGGACGAACGAATGTTTTAAGAGGGGGAGGATATAACAACTCGGCCGGTCTTTTTGAGATTTAATGCCCTGATTCCCTATTAACTGCTTCCCCCATATCTATTTCTACTATTGTAATTTGCCGGGATGATTCATTTTGAGTTTCGGAGTATTTTGGACACTAAATCCCCAAATGAGATTTTAAGTCTTGGAATTTGGAACGTAGTCGGAACAATGTGAAGAAGGCTTCGGAATGAAATTCCGTTGACTTCGTTAGCTCCATTTGGTAATTTCGGGCTTAGGGGAATGTCTGGATTGTGTTTTGAAGGTCCGTAGCTTATTTAGGCTTGAAATGGTGAAAGTTAAATTTTTGGAGTTTCAGGTCGATAGTGGAATTTTTTATATCGAGGTCGGAATCCAATTCCAGAAGTTGGGATAGGTTCACAGTGGTAATTATGACTTGTGTGCAAAATTTAGGGTCATTTGGACATGGTTTGGTTAGTTTCAGCATCAATTGTAGAATTTTGAGATTTCAAGTTCATAAAATTTGGATTGGAGGGTGATTTGTGGTTTTAGCTTTGCTTTATGTAATTTGAGGGCTCGCCTAAGTTATTATGATGTTTTAGGATTGACTGCTATATTTGGTTGAGGTCCCGTAGGCCTCGAGTGAGTTTTGGATGCTCAACGGGTCATTTTTGGACTTAGAAGGATAGCAGATTTGCTGGTTTTTCTGTTGTAGACATTTGTTCTTCGCGTTCGCGAATGGGAGCTCGCATCCGCGAAGAAGAGATAGGTCAGGAAGAGGGATTGTTCTTCGTGTTCGCGAAGGAGAGATCACGTTCTTGAAGGTTTTCCAGTGGAAGCATCGCTAACGCGAGGAGCTGAACGCGTTCGCGAAGATGAAAGGCGGAGCAGATGGGACCTCAGGAAGTTGCTCTTCGCGTTCGCGTATGAGGGGTCGCGTTCGTCAAGGTCCTAGCAGCTGAAGAACGCGTTCGCGGGAAAGAGCTCGCATTCGCGAAAGAGGAAAATGGAGCAGTGGAATTTTGTTCTATGTGAAAGCGAGGTGGTGGTCGCGTTCACGAAGATGGACGTAACTGGGCAAATTTTTAAAGTTCAAAATGAGGGTTTGAGTTCATAACTCCAAAATTTGATTGAGATCTCGGTAGAAGGCAAAATATAGAGATATTTTCGGAGGAAGTTTGTGGGTAATGATTCCTAACTCCTTTTTGATTATATACCATTAATCTAAGCTTAATTTCATCATTTAATTTTGAATTTGGGGCTAAAATTGGGAAAACCTAAGAAAAATTCTTAGGCTGAATTTTGGAATTTTGATCGAGATTTTGGTATCGTATTTGAGTGAATTTGGTATGATTAGACTCGTGAGTGAATGTGTGTTCATAATTTGTGACTTTTATCCGATTCCGAGATGTGCGCCCGGTGAGGATTTTTGGGCGTCTTTCTATTTTCTTTCCATAGCTTTGATTTCATTAGCTAAATTAGTTGCTTGTAGCTATATTTACGTTATGTAATTGATTTGATTAGATTAAGGTCACTCGGAGTTGGATATTCGTGGCAAGAGCATGATTTCAGATTGATTTGAGCTTGGTTCGAGGTAAGTGGCTTATCTAACCATGTGTGGGCGAACTCCCCTTAGGATTTGGTACTGTTTGATATATGAATGTCGTGTACGTGAAGTGACGAGTGCGTACACAGGCTATTTGTTAAATACCCCTATTTTCGTTAAGCAAATATCTGTTTTTCCTTTAATTGAGCAATACTAGTGTGAGCACGTGATTTTTGCTCTCACGACAATTACTCCCAAAATTATAAAATAAAATAGTTTTGTTGTCACATTTGAATAGATTGTGTGTTATCTTTCTTTGGCATCTTGTAGGTGTGTTTATTTTGTTTAAACTAAATAAAATACAAAAAATACGTGTTGCATGCATTTCTAAATTTATTGACCACAAAATATTTAGAAGAAAATTACAAAAAATATATATATGCATTATTGCATTGTTGTTTTTTGGTTTAAGTCAAAATATGTGATTTGCATTATTTATTAGTGTATTAATTAATAGGTGTGTATTTTCATTTCCCTTAATTTTATAAGGTGTGTGTAATTAGTTTGGCTAAGCAAGAAAATAAGAAAAATGGCTAAAAATGCAAACAAGCCCAGGCCCAAACCAGCGGATG
>MU679248.1:0-20779 GCA_026770625.1 Nicotiana glauca | reverse complement strand
AAGTGAATACTCAAATGAGTCAAGAAAATGTGCCAAATTGAATCAAAAGAAGTGCTTGAGGGAAGATTGAACCCACTTGAACAAAACATATCCTACCCTTACCCAAAAGCCTTTACAATGACTCCACAAAAGCCCTATATGATCTTGAGTCGAACATAACCTACATTAGTGGATACTTACACAAGGGGAAAGCATATGGTACCTAGAGCCGGACTTATGACCTTCTTTGTGAGAGATATGAGTGAAAAATCCATCAACCTCGGTTGTGTGTCATTACTCTAAAAAGTGAGGTTCGCTTAGGGAGAGTTGAGGATGTATGAGTTTGGGTTCCACAATGACCAAGGTATTTGAGAAAAACTCTTTGATGAAATGAGTCAACCCTCGATGCTCTTGAGTCACATTTGATCCACAGTTCTTGAAAGCTAAAAAAATGTGTTAATGATGCATTCATATTGAGGGCAATTGTTAGTCCCAATTGATGCGTGATGAGGTTGCTTTAGGATAAGCTAGAATTACTCGGATGTTTCCTTTTGCAGGGTGGGTTTTGTTTTATTTGCTTGAGGACAAGCAAAGGTTTTAGTTTGGGGGAGTTGATAACTGTGATTTCTAACACGTTTTATGCCCATACTTGCCTATGCTTTATGTACGAATTGCCATAAAATAGACCCAGAATGCTTACAAGTGCGCTTTATTGCAGGTTTGAGCGACAAGATGGCAAAAGTCAAAAATCGGCTCGAAAAGGAGTGAAACCTGCTCAAGTGTCAAAGATTAGTGAAGAGAGGACATGCAGAACTTGGTGCAGACCACACCATCATGCTACGCGGCCGCACCAATGAGGTTCAGAAAGTGGTCAAGCCAACATAAAGCAGCACGGCCGTGCTGAGAGCCCATGCAGTCCGCGCCCAGCTCATGCGGCCGCATTACACGTTCCCGCGGGCCGCACCACAAAGGTTCAGAGACCACTTCAAATTGATCACACGGTCGCGCTACATGCTCACGCGGTCCGCGCCAGTCGCCATGCGGCCGCACTACATCATTGTGCGGTCCGCATCTCTAAGGTTCAGAAAGCAAGATTTAGAAGTTGAGCAACCCAGTGCGGCCGCGTGTCAAGTTTGGCGGTCCGCGCCAGCCCCACAGGGGTATTTTTGTCCAGTTTTTCTAGCCTAGTATAAATAAAATTTTTCACCAATTTTAGGTTAAGTTTTGGATCAGATATAGCTGATGCACTCGTGAGACTCAAGTTTAAGCCTATTTTGGGCAATTTCATCTTGTTTTATCGTGGATTCTTGTAGATTATCATTGTAGTTAATTAATATGTTGATTTCATCTACTATTTCTTCAATTTCTGTTCCTCTCTTGTCTAACTAAATCTATTAGCTAGGGTTGTGGCTCAACCCTAGTGCGAGTAACTAATGGGTGTGATTGTTTAATGCTTGAATGATGTTGGGTGTTTGCTATTTGGGTTAACTTTATGGTTTAATTAGGATTTGGTGGTTGCAAACACTGAGTCTAGCTTAGTGGGTCTTGACTCTTCTTGAGAAAGAGTGTCTATGACTCCAAAATTAACCCAACAAGGAATTGGAATGGACCTATAAGAATGGTAGTCCCAATTAACGGGTTAAACCTCGAGAGAGTAATTACCCAACTTGAACCCTAAGTTGCTTGGGCATATTGGCCTACCCAATTGGTCTCGAGAGAGTCAATTGGGCAAAATCACTCTCTCTACCGAGAGGTGTGAGAGTGAGTGCAATCGTGCAACGGTTATAGCATAAGCCCCATAATCATCATTCTTGTATTAGGAATCTCTACCCGTTAGTTGACCACCTAGGTAAATGCCACGACCCTAGTGCTTTTCTCTATCTTGCATACAACCTAGAATCAATATTTTAGCATAACTTAGTTTTAACTAGTAGTTGTTAAATTGTAGTTGATAATTATAAAAACCTAAAAATGGTAGAAGTACAATTAGGAACAAAAACGCATCTCTAGACTAAGCAATTACTCAACTCCCTTTTCTAGCTCCCTGTGGAAATTGACCCCGATACCACTATTGGGTAAAAGTATTAGCGCCCACTCTTCCTAAGGTTGAGTCCGCTGCGATCATATCTGCGGTCCTTCCCAGGCCCCCTCATTTCTGCTTCTACGAGCCCTCTATCGCAGATGTGGTTTCGCTTCTGCGGTTCCTCGACCGCATCTGCGGCCCCCTTCACTTTGGTCCAAACCGCATCTACGGCTCCCCTGGCCGCATCTGCGGCTCCGCACCTGCGGCCCATTTTCGCAGGTGCGGTTATGACAGCAACCAGCAACCTTCATCCTTCCAAAAATCTTATTTTTGATCCGTTAACCACCCAAAATCCACTCGAGGCCCCCGGGACCTCAACCAAACCTACCAACCAATCCCAAAACACATTACGGACTTGCCCGAGGCCTCAAATCATATCAAACAACGCTAAAACTATGAATTACACCTCGATTCAAGCTTTATGAACTTCTATTTTCGATGTTTAAACCTATCAAATCACGTCCGATTGACCCCAAATTTTATGCACAAGTCATATTCGATATTACGGACCTACTTCAACTTCCGGAATCAGATTCCAACCCCGATATCAAAAAGTCCACCCCCGGTCAAAATTCTCAAAAACCTTCAAATTTCTATCTTTAGCCAAATTGCTCCAAAATGACCGACGGACCTCCGTATTCACTTTCGATTGCGCTCCCAACTCCAGAATCACCATACGGAGCTATTCATAGTCTCAGAATCCCAAACGAACTTCGATAACACTGAAATTCACTTCAAATCAGACTTATGAAATTTCTTCTAAAATGCTAACTTCCACAATAGGCGCCAAAATGCTCCCGGGTTATCTGAAACCCAAATCGGGCATACGCCCAAGTCCGAAATCATCATACAAACCTGCTAGAACCTTCAGATCCTGATTCCGAGGTCATTTACTCAAAATTTCAATCCTAGTTCATTCTTTCAACTTTAATCTTTCGAAATGAGAATTCTCTTTCCAAATTGACTCTGAACTTCCCAGAACTTAATTCAGACCACGCGTACAAGTCATAATACCTGAAATGAAGTTTCTCATGGCCTCAGACTGCTGAATGACATGCTAAGGCTCAAAACGACCGGCCAGGTCATTACAATGGAGGTCCGGTGTAGAATTAGACTTGAATTGGCGAAGTTAGTATTTTGGCGAGTTCCGGTTGATAAGTGAGATTTTGATCGAGGGTCGGAATGGAATTCTAAGAGTTGTTGTACCTTCTTTAGGTGATCTAGGGTGTGTGCAAATTTTTAGGTCATTCGGAGGTGTTTTGGTCGGGTTTTTGATCAAATGCATATTTCAAAAGTTTTTGAAGAATTTTGGTTTGAATCCGATGTAATTTGATGGTTTTAGCGTTGTTTGAGGTGTTTTGACGATCGGAGCAAGTTTGAATGATGTTTTAGGATGTGTTTGTGCTTTTGGTTGAGGTCCCGGGGGCCTCGGGGTGATTTCGGAGGGTCAATCGGACCAATTCCGGCCTTTGAAAGTTATAGGTTTTTCCAGCTATTTGTTGCAGAAAATTTACCCTTTGCGTTCACGTAGAGGGTCATACGTTCACGAAGAAAGGACTTGGGAGGCTGATGGTTTACTCTTCGCATTCGCGTATGTTGGTCCGCGTTTGTGGAGGGCTAGCTAATTGTGCATCGCGTTCGCGTGGCTGTAGCCGCGATGCATATAAGGAATTGGGTTCAGGGGGTTTTTAGTCTTCGCGTTCGCACGTGTGCTGTCGCGTTCGCGTAATGAGCTATGAGGAAGCTTCACGTTCGCGGAACTAGGACCACATTCGCGAAGGACATTTTTGGGCTGATGGAAATTTGAGCATCGCGAACGCGAGAAAGCCCTCGCGTTCGCATAGAGGAAAAGGTCACCTGGGCAGAATAGTTTTAATAACATTTCCTCCGCGAGCTAAGGTATTATTCCATCATTTTTGAACATCCTTGAGAGCTTTTAGATGGGAATTGAAGGGGGATTTCAACTGGAATTGATTGGAGGTAATTTTTATGACCTAAAAACGTGATTTAATTGTAAAATCTACCTAGAAATTCATGAAAACTTAGCAAAAGGAGGAAGAACTAGGGCTTGGGTTTTGATAATTCAAATTGGATTTTGATGGGTCATATGAACTCGGATTTGGGAGTTCTTGATATGTATAGACTCGTGGCGAAATAAGGAACGCGTTGATGTAAAAAGTTTTGAGTTTCAAGCAGTGGGCCCGGGGCTCGGGTTTTTGCAAATTTCATGATTTTCAATTCTTTTCGATTGGATTATGTTTCCTTAGCCTATTGTGATGTATTCGTTGTGATTTTGATTAGATTTGACGTGCGAGGAGGCCTATTTGAGAGGCAAGGGCATATCAAGTTAGGATTTTGGCCGGCTTGAGGTGAGTAATGATATCTTGAGGGTTTGAAACCCCGGATTTGCACAACGTAGTGCTATGTTGAGGTGAAACACGCGCTTAATGGCGAGCGCAGGGTTGTTTACTACTAGGGATTGTGACTTGGTCCATCCCGTTTTTGATATTTTACCGCGTAATTAACTGAGATGTGTTATTAACATTATGATTTGGGCTTATTGCCATATTTTGGGCTTAATGCCGACTACTTGAATCCTTCATGGACTTTTATCACTGTTTCCTCACTATTTTGATACATCACTTGAACTCAGTCCTAATGAATTACACTATTATTTTTACAAACTCAGCCGCTTAAATTGAATTTTGAGATTTAAATGATATTTTCACTGTTGTTTGGCCTGAGCACTACTATTTATTGATGCCCGAGGGGCTCATGATGTTTTCTGGACCGAGTGAGGCCGAGGGCCTGAGATACATTTATATGCCACGAGGTGGCTGGAGTGATGTGAGGAGGCTTTCAGGCCTCGTAAGTGATGTGAGGAGGCTTTCAGGCCTCGTAAGTGATGTGAGGAGGCTTTCAGGCCTTGTGAGTGATGTGAGGAGGCTTTCAGGCCTCTTGTGTGATGTGAGAAGGATTTTAGGCCTTATGTCGATATAGCTCTTGGGCCGTAAGGGGCCCCTCCAGAGTCTGCACACCCACAGTAAGCGCGGGTACCCATGTGATATGAGAGTGAGCCTAGGGGCTGATATTATGCTGAGTGGCTGATACTGAGCCCGAGGGGCTGATACTGTTCTGAGCGATTGATACTGGGCCCGAGGGGCATATTTTTACTCACTATTTACTTGTTATTTTACCTGATTTACTTGTTTTTAAAAGGAGATTTCATTTGACTCTTTACTGTTTTACTATTTTAAGTGATTTACTGCCTGATGTAGAATTGCTTTATGCAGTTATGTGTTTTCATGCCTTCGGTTATTATTTATTATTATTACTCACTGGGTCGGAGTACTCACATTACTCCCTGCACCATGTGTGCAGATACAGGCATAGCTGAGTCTGCACCTGAGCACTGATTCTTTCCAGACCAGGCAGCGAGTTGGAGTGACGAGGTAGCTGTTGACGTCCGCAGCCCTTTGTCTCCCCTATTTTATATCATATAAGTTCCTTCAGACTATTGTATCAGATCTTATATTTCATAGACTTATGGAAAACTCTGTAGTAGCTCATGACTTGTGACACCCCGGTTTGGGCTGTGTCGGGATGGTATCCTTCGCTATTATCGCTGTTTCCGCATTTATAATTATTTTATACGTGTTTTGGATTTGTTAATGTTAATTAAATTGTTAAAAGAGGTGTTTGCGTTATTCTGGCTGGCCTTGTCTTCACGAGAGGCACCATCACGGTCTGGTATGGGAATTGGGCCGTGACAAGTTAGTATCAGAGCCTAGGTTACTAGGTCTCGCGAGTCATGAGCTGGTTTAGTAGAGTCTCGCGGATCGGTACAGACACGTTTGTAATTATCCTTGGGAGGCTGAAAAACCTTTAGGAAAACTTTGCATTCTTGAAATTCTTGTCGTGCAAACTTATTGATCCGAGTACTAAATTTCTCTTTATTTTATCCTCTCAGAGATGGTGAGTACACGAGCTACCGGACGTGACGGACGACCACCTGTACCACCCACTGAGGCCACCAGAGGCCGTGGATGCGGTCGTGGTCGTGGCTGAGGTAGAGTAGTAGGGGCAGCACCTGTGGATCCTCTAGTTGCCCCAGCCCAGGACCAGGCTCCTGCAGCACCTGTTCAGGCACCAGCTGTGCCCATTGTGATTCCGGGTCTTCAGGAGACTTTGGCTCAGATTTTGACAGTTTGCATTGGCCTGGCTCAGGCAGTTTCAGCCACCACAGCAGCAGCTACTTCGTAGGCTGGGGGAGGCAATCAGACCCCCGCTGCTCGCACCCCTGAGCAGGTAGTGCGGGGATTACAAACTCCAGAGGCACCTCCAGCTCAGCTAGTTGTACCATTGCAGGATTTCAGGGTTCCAGCTATGCCTGAGGATGAGTAGTGTCGCCTCGAGAGGTTTGGTAGACTCCAGCCTCCGACATTCAATGGTGCTGAGGGCGATGATGCCCAGGGTTTTCTTGATAGGTGTCAGTGTATGCTCCGTACAACAGGGATTCTGGAGTCTAGTGGGGTGGCATTTACCACCTTTCAGTTTACTGGGGCTGCCTTCACTTGGTGGGAGGCGTATGAGAGGCGTAGGCCGGCTGGTGCAGCACTTTTGACTTGGTAGGAGTTCTCCACTCTCTTCCTAGAGAAGTATGTACCGCAGTCCCATAGACAGGTGCTGCACAGGCAGTTTGAATGGCTACGATAGGGAGATATGACTGTGTCTCAGTATGAGATGAGGTTTTCAGAGTTGGCTCGTCATGCCGTTTGGATGGTTCCGTCAGATCGGGAGCGGATTAGGAGATTTGTTGATGGCCTTAACTACTATCTCTGTGTTCTTATGACTAGAGAGAGAGTATTGGGTGCTTCATTCGAGGAGGTGGTTGATATATCTCGAGAGATTGAGGCGGTTTGCCGTCAGTATCGAGAAGAGAGGGAGACCAAGAGGCCTCGAGGTTCCGGCAGTTACAGTGGCCCTCCTTCGAGGGGCCAGTTCCAGCAGGGTAGGGGTCGTTATTTCAAGCCCGTTCAGTCGGCCCATCTCGAGTATCGTGGGGAATTTTTAGGTCATGGTTATCATGGTTCTCAGCAGAGTCAGCCTTCACTCAGTGCTCTTCCAGCACAGAATTCATCTCGAGCCCCGTTTGCTCAGGGTTCTTCTAGGCCGAGTGCATCAGCTAGTCACTCCGGTGCGAGGGGTTCCCTTCAGTCCCATTCTCCAGCACCTGAGAGTTATTATGAGTACAGAGAGTTTGGGCATATGTGGAGGCAGTGTCCTCGTCGTGCTTCTAGCTCGTCTCAGCAGAGGGGTCAGACCTCGTCTTCTGGTCCAGTTTCTTCAGCACCTGCCCCACCAGCTAGGGGTGAGGGTCAAGCAGCCAGGGGTCGCCCAGAGGTACAAGTCGATCAGGCGGTGGTCAGGCTCGCTGTTATGCTCTTCAGGGCAGGACAGATGCTATTACTTCAGATGTTGTCATTACAGGTATTATTTCAGTCTGCCACAGGGATGCCTCAGTCTTATTTGATCCCAGTTCCACCTATTCTTATGTGTCCTCATATTTTTCTCATCATTTGGGTACGACCCGAGGGTGTCTTGCTTTACCTGTTCATGTATCTACCCCGGTGGGCGATACTATTATTGTAGACCATGTGTATAGGTCATGTTTGGTGACTATTGGGGGTCTAAAGACCCGAGTTGATCTATTTCTATTGAGCATGGTGGATTTTGATGTTATTTTGGGCATGGACTGGTTATCTCCGTGTCATGCTATTCTGGACTGTCATGCTAAGACAGTCACTTTGGCTATACCAGGTGTACCGAGGATCGAGTAGCGGGGTGTGACTGATTATGTTCCTAGCAGGGTGATTTCATTCTTAAAAGCCCAACGTATGGTTGGGAAGGGTTGCCTTTCATATTTGGCATTTGTGAGGGATGTTGGAGCCGAGACTCCTAGCATTGATTCTGTCCCAATTGTGAGGGAGTTTCCCGATGTATTTCCTGCAGACCTGCCGGGCATGCCACCGGACAGGGATATTTGATTTTGGTATTGACCTGATGCCGGGAACTCAGCCCATTTCCATTCCGTCATATCACATGGCACCAGCGGAGTTGAAAGAATTGAAGGATCGCCTTCAGGAACTCCTAGATAAGGGGTTCATTCGACCTAGTGTGTCACCGTGGGGTGCACCGGTTTTATTTGTGAAGAAGAAGGATGGCACCATGAGAATGTGCATTGACTACATGTAATTGAACAAAGTAATAGTGAAGAACAAGTATCCTCTGCCTCGCATTGATGATTTGTTTGACCAGCTTCAGGGAGCGAGGGTGTTCTCCAAGATTGATCTCCGTTCGGGCTATCACCAGTTGAAGATCAGGGATTCAGATATTATTAAGACTGCTTTCAGGACTAGATATAGGCACTATAAGTTTCTTGTTATGTCCTTTGGGCTGACCAATGCCCCAACAACGTTCATGCATTTGATGAATAGTGTATTTCGGCCTTATCTAGATTCATTCGTTATTGTTTTTATTGATGATATTCTGGTGTACTCGCGTAGTCAGGAGGAGCACGCGCAACATTTGCAAGTTGTGTTGCAGAGATTGAGGGAGGAGAAGCTTTATGCAAAGTTCTCCAAGTGTGAGTTGTGGCTCAGTTCAATGGCCTTCTTGGGACACGTGGTGTCCAGCGAGGGTATTTAGGTAGACCTAAAGAAGATAGAGGCAGTTCAGAGTTGGCCTAGACCGACCTCAGCCACAGAAATTCGTAGTTTCCTTGGTTTGGCAAGTTATTATCTCCGGTTTGTTCAGGGATTTTCCTCTATTGCATCTCCCTTGACCAAGTTGACTCAGAAGGGTGCTCCATTTGTATGGTCGGACGAGTGCGAGGAGAGATTTCAGAAGCTCAAGACAGCCTTAACCACTGCTCCGGTATTAGTTTTTCCATCAGCTTCAGGTTCTTATACTGTATATTGTGATGCTTCGAGAGTTGGGATTGGATGTGTATTAATGCAGGAGGGTAGAGTTATTGCTTATGCTTCTTGTAAGCTAAAGCCCCACGAGAAGAACTACCCTGTTCATGATTTGGAGTTGGCTGCTATAGTTCATGCTCTGAAGATTTGGAGGCACTACTTGTATGGCATATCTTGTGAGGTATTCACCGATCATCGCAGTCTTCAGCATTTGTTCAAGCAAAAGGATCTTAATTTGAGGCAGCGGAGGTGGCTAGAGTTACTTAAGGATTATGATATTACTATTCTGTATCACCCGGGGAAGGCCAATGTAGTGGCCGATGATTTGAGCCGAAAGGCAGTTAGTATGGGGAGTTTGGCATACATTCCAGTTGGGGAGAGGCCCTTTGCAGTTGATGTTCAGGCCTTGGCCAATCGGTTGGTGAGACTAGATATTTTAGAGCACAATCGGGTGTTGGCGTGTGTGGTTTCTCGGTCTTCCTTATATGATCGCATCAGAGAGCACCAGTATGATGACCTGCATCTGCTTGTCCTTAAGGACAAGGTTTAGCACGATGAGGCCAGAGACGTGACCATTGGTGAGGATGATGTGTTACGGATGCAGGGCCGGATTTGTGTGCCCAATGCGGATGGGCTTCGGGAGTTGATATTAGAGGAGGCCCATAGCTCGCGGTATTCCATTCATCCGGGTGCCGCGAAGATGTATCAGAACTTGAGGCAGCACTATTGGTGGAGGAGAAATGAAGAAAGATATTGTAGGATTTGTGGCTTGGTGTCTCAATGTCAGCAGATGAAATATGAGCATTAGAGACCGGGTGGCGTGCTTCAGCGGATGATTATTCCTGAGCGGAAGTGGGAGAGAGTCACTATGGATTTTGTGAGTGGTTTTCCTCGGACTTTGAAGAAGTTCGATTCGATTTGGGTGATTGTGGATCGGCTGACCAAGTCCACGTACTTCATTTCGGTATGTACTACCTATTCTTCGGAGCGGTTGGCAGGGATCTTTATCCGGGAGATTGTTCGATTGCATGGTGTTCCAGTGTCTATTATCTCAGATAGGGGTACTCAGTTTACTTCTCAGTTCTAGAAGACATTTCAGTGAGAGTTGGGTACGCAGGTAGAGTTGAGCACAACATTTCATCCTCAGACGAACGGGCAGTCCGAGCGCACTATTAAGATATTGGAGGACATGTTGCGTTCCTGTGTTATTGATTTTGGAGGTTCTTGGGATGAGCTTTTGCCACTTGCAGAGTTTTCCTACAACAACAGTTATCAATTGAGCATTCAGATGGCCCCGTATGAGGCATTATATGGGAGCGGTGTAGGTCTCCAGTTGGTTGGTTCGAGCCTGGCGAGACTAGGCTATTGGGGACAGAGTTGGTTCAGGATGCCTTAGAGAAGGTGAAGCTGATTCAGGAGAGGCTTCGTACAACTCAGTCGCATCAGAAGAGTTATGCGGACCGGAAGGTTCGAGATGTGTCTTATATGGTTGGTGAGAAGATCTTGCTGAAGGTTCGCCCATGAAGGGTGTTATGTGGTTTGGAAAGAAAGGGAAGCTGAGTCCGCGGTTTATTGGGCCTTTTGAGGTACTTAGGAGGATTGGGGAGTTGTCTTTTGAGCTTCCCTTACCACCCAGCTTATCAGGCGTGCATTTGATATTTCATGTTTCTATGCTCCGGAAGTATGTTGGGGACCCTTCCCATGTACTGGATTTCGGCACGATTCAGTTGGATGATGATTTGACCTATGATGTGGAGCTGATAGCTATTTTGGGTCGTCAGGTTCGAAAGTTGAGATCAAAGGATATAACTTCGATGAAAGTACAGTATAGAGGTCGGCCCGTGGAGGAGGCTACTTGGGACACCGAGCGGGAGATGCGGAGCAGATATCCTCACATGTTTGAGGCTTCAGGTATGTTTCTTGACCCACTAGAGGACGAGCATTTGTCTTAGTTGAGGAGGATGTGACGACCCGGCCCGTCGTCATGTGAGTTATCGCCCCGTTTTCCCCATTTTCTGCTTCCTTATGTCTCATTATAAGAGTCTTGGGTGGATGAGTCGATTTGGATTGGTTTTAGAAGGAAATGAGACACTTAGTCTCTTTAAGGAAGGTTTGGTTTGGAAAAGTCAACTGGATGTTGACTTATGAGTTAGACGGCTCGGATGTGATTTCCGGTGATTCGGTTAGCTTCGGGGGATGATTTGTGACTTAGGAGCGTAATCGGAATTGATTTTGGAGGTGCGGTGTAGAATTAGGCTTGAATTGGCGAAGTTAGTATTTTGGCGAGTTCTGGTTGACAGGTGAGATTTTGATACGAGGGTCGGAATGGAATTCCGAGAGTTTCTGTAGCTTTGTTAGGTGATTTGGGATGTGCGCGTAAAATTTCAGGTCATTCGGAGGTGTTTTGATTGGGTTTTTGATCAAATGCATATTACAGAAGTTTTTGAAAAACTTAGGTTTGAATCCGATGTAATTTGATGGTTTTAGCATTGTTTGAGGTGTTTTGATGACTGGAGCAAGTTTGAATGATGTTTTAGGATGTGTTGGTGCTTTTGGTTGAGGTCCCGGGGGCCTCGGGGTGATTTCGGAGGGTCAATCGGACCAATTCCGGCCTTTGAAAGTTGCAGGTTTTTCCAGTTATTTGTTGCAGAAAATTTACCCTTCTTGTTCGCGTAAAGGGTCATGCATTCGCGAAGAAGGGACTTCGGAGGCTGATGGTTTACTCTTCGCGTTCGCGTGTGTGGGTCCGCATTTGCGGAGGGCTAGCTAATTGTGCATCGCATTCATGTGGTTGTAGCCGCGAACGCGTATAAGGAATTGGGTTCAGGGGGTTTTTAGCCTTCGCGTTCGCACGTGTGCTTTCACGTTCGCATAATGAGCTGTGAGGAAGCTTCGCGTTCGCGGAACTGGTACCGCGTTCGCGAAGGGCATTTTTGGGCTGATGGAAATTTGAGCATCGCGAACGTGAGAAAGCCCTCGCGTTCACATAGAGGAAAAGGTCACCTGGGCAGAATAGTTTTAACATTTTGTCCGCGAGCTAAGGTATTATTCCACCATTTTTGAACATCCTTGAGAGCTTTTAGACGGGAATTAAAGGGGGATTTCGACTAGAATTGACTGGAGGTAATTTCTATGACCTAAAAACGTGATTTAATTGTAGAATCAACCTAGAAATTCATGAAAACTTAACAAAATGGGGAAGAACTAGGGCTTGAGTTTTGATAATTCAAATTGGATTTTGATGGGTCATTTGGACTCGGATTTGGGAGTTCTTGATAATTATAGACTCGTGCCGAGATAAGGAATGCGTTGATGTAAAAAGTTCTGAGTTTTGAGGAGTGGGACCGGGGCTCGGGTTTTGCAAATTTCGTGATTTTCGATTCTTTTTGATTGAGTTATGTCCCCTTAGCCTATTGTGATGTATTCATTGTGGTTTTGATCAGATTCGACGCGCGAGGAGGCCGACTTGAGAGCCAAGGGCATAGCGAGCTAGGATTTTGGCTGGCTTGAGGTGAGTAATGATAGTAAATGATATCCTGAGGGTTTGAAACCCCGGATTTGCACAACGTAGTGCTATGTTGAGGTGAAACACACGCTTAATGGCGAGCGCGGAGTTGTTTACTACTGGGGATTATGACTTGGTCCGTCCCGTTTTTGATATTTTACTGCGTAATTGACTGAGATGTGTTATTACCATCATTATTTGGGTTTATTGCCATATTTTGGGCTTAATGCCGACTACTTGAATCCTTCGTGGACTTTTATCACTGTTTCCTCACTATTTTGATACATCACTTGAACTCAGTCCTAATGAATACACTATTTTTTTTTACAAACTCAGCCGCTTAAATTGAATTTTGAGACTTAAATGATATTTCCACTGTTGTTTGAGCTGAGAACTACTATTTATTGATGCGCGAGGGGCTTATGATATTTTTTGGACTGAGTAAGGCCGAGGGCCTGAGATACATTTATATGCCACGAGGTGGCTGGAGTGATGTGAGGAGGCTTTCAGCCCTCATGAGTGATGTGAGGAGATTTTCAGGCCTTGTGAGTGATGTGAGGAGGCTTTCAGGTCTCGTGTGTGATGTGAGAAGGCTTTCAGGCCTTATGTCGATATAGCGCTTGGGCCGTAAGGGGCCCCTCCAGAGTCCGCACACCCACAGTAAGCGCGGGTACCCATGTGATATGAGAGTGAGCCCGAGAGGATGATATTATGCTGAGTGACTGATACTGAGCCCGAGGGGCTGATACTGTTCTGAGAGATTGATACTGGTCCCGAGGGGCAGATTTTTACTCACTATTTACTTGTTGTTTTACCTGATTTACCTATTTTTTAAAGGATATTTCATTTGACTCTTTACTGTTTTACTGTTTTAAGTGATTTACTGCCTGATGTAGAATTACTTTGTGCAGTTATGTGTTTTCATGCCTTCGGTTATTATTTATTATTATTACTCACTGGGTCGGAGTACTCAGTCCCTGCACCATGTGTACAGATACAGGCATAGCTGAGTCTACACCTGAGCTGTCACGACCCATTTTTCCTAACAGGTCATGATGGCGCCCGACACGGTTGTCAGGCTAGCCGACTGCAGAATTTGTGATTTAAGTTCTCATTTTCCCTTTGCCAAAAACAATTATAATAGATTTTTCAAATTTAAAGTCAAGACCAATAAAGATCAATAATGTAACAAAAATAGTTATACAACCCCAAAATAAATATCTACTACTGTGTGCGCGCCAAGACCTGCGGTCACAAGTACGGGCATATAGTAGAATATACAACAACATCCTTATCCTACTGTCTGAAATAAGGAAAGACAACAAAATACAAAGAAGACTCCATCCGGCTGTTGCGCGGCGTAGGAAGGGAAGTAGCTCACCGTAGAAGTCTCTGCCACAACTCACTGGCGCGCACCGGACAGATAACCAGATGAATCAGCCTCAGACTCTGTACATTTAAGTACAGAAGCATAGCATGAGTACATAAACAATATGTACCCAGTAAGTATCCCGTCTAATCTCGAAGAAGTAGAGACGAGAGGTCGACTTGATACCTACTAGGTCAAGATAGTATCATAATAATGATGTACTATACAAAGCATGGAAAATGCAATTAAGCAACAGTTACAATGGAAGTCAAAAGTCATGCCTTTGATCATATTTCTTTTATCATTTCCCCTTCTTTCACATTCTTAGAAATAAATCATGAAATGTCTAGGCTCAAGTACATATATCATGCACAATCATGCCGAGGTCGACGGCCCGCTCTAACAGAATATAAATTGTGCACTGCCGAGGGTCGAACGGCCCGAACCATAGATGCATCTATTTCACCGAGGCGATCGGCTCGATCCACAAATATCAAGGAAATATCAAGAATGCACACAAAGGCTCATTTATACACAAGGGAATCCTTACAAGGTTCAACAATGTTCATATGTTCACTTTTCATTCCTCCCTAGTCTCTAGCATATCATAAAAGGCCATATCGATAATTCAAATAGAGGATATCTCAAATTAGGCATGATGAGGGTCCTAAACTACCCAAACATTTAATATCATAGTAGCTACACACGGACCCTCGTCACCAAGTGCGTACGTAGCCCCCAATTTAATAGCAAATTATTATTTATTAGTCCTATGGGGACGGTTCCCTCTTACGAGGTTAGAAAGGAGACTCACCTCGCTCCGAAGCACACCTCCAATAGCAAGAACAAGACCAACACCCTCAACGCGAAGCCACACGAGCACAAACTAATTAAACAACGTAAGAACTAGTCAATAAAAACTTACAAGGTTGGATTCTAGCTATTTAAGCAATTTCCTAACCCTTAACACAAGATTCCTAAATTTCGACACCGGGCCCACGTGCCCGGATTCCGAGATTTTTCGAAGAAAGTTGTTCTCTATCACCTAAGGATCACAAATATATAATTTCTAGTTCATTACATGATTAAATCTTAGTTTTTATTAAACCCTAGGCCTAGCTCTAACCCCTTGATTTTACCTAATTTTTAGTGTTAAATCTACGTAATGTTTATGTATTTGAACTAAAAGTGAGTGGGGATTACTTACCTTGCAATGTTATGTTGAAACCCCCTCTTTGGAATCACCAAAATCGCCTAAGTGTTGAGAAATATGTGAAAGAAATGAGCTTGAGCTCGAAATAAATGAAGCTCACTGCCAGCCCTTTTCGCTTCTGCGGTCAAGAGGACTGCTTCTGCGGTCCTGCATCGGTGGAATTCGAGCCGCTTCTGCGAATCCGGGCGAAATGGGCTAGACCGCTTCTGCGGTCCATGGGTCGCAAAGGCGGGACCGCTTCTGCGATTTCCCACGCCTGAGCCCACTTCGCTTCTGCGATCTGTCGACCGCAGAAGCGGTTATGACAGAAGCAGCAGCCTGTGGTTCTTTTCAAGTTCCAACTTCACTCGAACCGTGACCATTTGACGCTCGGGGCTCCCGAGCCCCACCCGAACATACCGACAAGTCTAAAATCATGAGGCGGACCTACTCGAGACCTCGAAACGTTTAAAACAATGCTAAATCAAGTAATCAACCCCAAAACCAAATGAATCAAATCATTGAATCTTCAAGTTCTAAATTTCCTTCTAACAGGTTAAAACGCCCTTAAACTACTCGGATTGACACCAAATTTTACGGGTAAGTCTTAACTGATATTTCGGACCTGCACCAAGTTTCAGAACTAAAATTCGAGCTCGATACCTAGGAAATAAATGATTACTTAGTTTGTTTAATTCCTTAAAACTTCAAACTAACAATTTCACAGAAAAATTCATTAATCGGGCCAGGGACCTCAGAATTCGATTCCGGGCATATACCCAAGTCCCATATTTTTCCACGGACCCTCCCGGATCATCAAATCATGTATCTGGGTCCGTTTCCCAAGAAAGTTGACCGAAGTCAAACTTAGCCTTTTTAGAAAGACATAAAGAAGCAATTGAACATATTCTTGCTCAAAACTCTTCTAACTTCCGAACCACCCGTCCCCGCAAGTCATAAATTAGTTAAAGCAAGTGCGGGAAGTTTTATTTATGGGAACGGGGTTCTAAAATGCAAAACGACCAGTCGGGTCGTTACATTCTCCACCTCTTAAACAAACGTTCGTCCTCGAACGGATATAGAAAAGTACCTGGACTGCTGAATAAATGGGGATATCGGCTCCGCATGTCCTCCTCGGACTCCCAGGTCGCCTCCTCAACCGGTTGGCCCCTCCACTGGACACTTACCGCAGAAATCCTCTTGGACCTCAACTGGCAATCTTGTCTATCAACAATGGCAACTGGCTGCTCCTCATAGCCCAAGCTTTCATCTAACTGAATGGTACTAAAATCTAACACGTGTGAGTAGCCGGCATGATACTTCCGAAGCATCGATACATGGAAAACTGAATGAACTCCTGATAAACTGGGAGGTAAAGCAAGCTCATAGGCAACCTCTCCAACTCACCTCAACACCTCAAAGGGGCCAATAAACCTTGGGCTTAGCTTGCCCTTCTTTCCAAACCCCATAATGCCCTTAATTGGTGAGACTTTCAAAAGAACCTTCTCGCCAATCGTGAATGATACATCACGTGCCTTCTGATCCGCGTAACTCTTCTGCCTGGACTGAGCAGTGCGGAACCTCTCCTGAATAAACTTTACCTTATCCAAGGCATCCTGTACCAAATCTGTGCCAAGTAACCTAGCCTCACCGGGCTCAAACCACCCAATAGGAGAACGACAATGCCGACCATACAATGCCTCATACAGGGCCATCTCGATGTTGGACTGATAGCTACTATAGTATGCGAACTCCGCCAAGGGCAAGAACTGATCCCACTGCCCTCCAAAGTCGATCACACATGCTCTAAGAATATCCTCTAAAATCTCAACTGTCCGCTCCGACTGCCCGTCGGTCTGAGGATGGAATGCCGTGCTAAGCTCTACGCGGGTCCCCAACTCACTCTGAACAGCTCTCCAGAAATTGGAAGTGAACTGAGGGCCTCTATCTGATATAATGGAAACTGGCACACCGTGCAACCTGACTATCTCCCGAATGTAAATCTGACCATATCTCTCCGCTGAATAAGTGGTCGCCACTGGAATGAAGTGGGCCGACTTGGTCAACCTATCCACAATAACCCACACTGAATCAACCTTTTGCAAAGTCCGTGGCAACCCAACCACGAAATCCATGGTGATGCGCTCCCATTTCCATTCCGGAATGGGCATCCGCTGAAGTAGGCCACCTGGCCTCTGGTGCTCACACTTGACCTGCTGGCAATTCAAATATTTAGCTACATACTCTACAATGTCCTTCTTCATCCTCCGCCACAAGAAATGTTGTCTCAAGTCACGATACATCTTCGTGGCACCTAGATGAATGGAGTACCTCGAACTGTAGGCCTCTTCTAGAATCCTCTCCCTCAAGCCATCAACATTAGGAACACATACACAGCCCTGAAGCCGTAACACACCATCCTCGCCGATAGAAATCTCCTTGGCACCTCCCTGAAGTACCGTCTCTCTACGAACTGCCAAATGTGGATCATCGAACTGTCGGGCCTTAATCTGCCCCAATAACGAAGACTGTGCTAGAACTCGACTCGGCTCCGAAATGTCCAACCTCACAAGTCTGTTAGCTAAGGACTGGACGTCCAAAGCTAATGGTCTCATCTCAGCAAGAATGAATGCCAAGCTGCCCATACTCTCCGCCTTTATGCTCAAGGCATCCGCGACCACATTCGCCTTGCCTGTATGATAAAGAATGGTAATGTCATAATCCTTTAGTAACTCAATCCACCTGTGCTGCCTCAAATTAAGATCCCTCTGCTTGAACAAATGCTGCAAGCTGCGATGGTCTGTATAAACCTCACATGACACTCCATATAAGTAGTGCCTCCATATCTTAAGAGCATGAACAATCGCCGCCAACTCTAGATCGTGCACAGGGTAGTTCTTCTCATGGACCTTCAGTTGACGTGAAGCATATACAATAACTCGCCCCTCTGCATCAACACATATCCCAAGCTAACGCGAGAAGCGTCGTAATATACAGTATACATCCCTAAACCGGAAGGCAATACAAGTACCGGTGTTGTAGTCAAAGCAATCTTGAGCTTCTGAAAGCTCTCCTCGCACTCATCGGACCAACGAAATGGGGCACCCTTCTGGGTCAGTCTGGTCAAAGGTGATGCAATAAATGAAAAGCCCTGCACAAATCGTCGGTAGTAACTTGCTAACGCCAGGAAACTCTTGATCTCAGTCACTGAAGTAGGATGTGGCCAACTCTGAACTAACTCAATCTTCTTGGGATCCACTTTAATACCCTCTCCTAACACTACATGCTCCAAGAATGCCATTGACTCTAGCCAAAACCCACACTTGGAGAACTTAGCATAAAGCTGTTGCTCTCGCAAGGTCTGAAGCACTACTCTCAAATGCTGCTCGTGCTCCCCCAGGCTACGTGAGTATATCAAGATGTCATTAATGAAGACGATGACAAAAGAATCAATATAAGGCCTGAACACCCTGTTCATCAAGTCCATAAATGTTGCTGGAGCATTAGTCAAACCTAAGGACATCACCAGAAACTGATAGTGGCCATATCTAGTCCTGAATGCAGTCTTCGGAACATCTGAATCCCGAATCTTCAGCTGATGATACCCTGACCTCAAGTCAATCTTAGAGAACACCCTAGCACTCTACAGCTGGTCAAACAAATCATCGATACGGGGCAATGGATACTTGTTCTTGATGGTGACTATGTTCAATTGGCAGTAATCAATACACATCTGCATAGTCCCATCCTTCTTCTTTACGAATAGCGCTGGTGCACCCCAAGGTGATACACCGGGCCTAACAAACCCCTTTGCCAACAACTCCTCCAACTGCTCCTTCAGCTCTTTAAGCTCCTTAGAAGCCATACGGTACGGGTGGGATAGATATAGGCTGAGTGCCTAGAGCCAAGTCAACACAGAAATCAATATCGCAATCCGGAGGCATGCCACGAAAATCAGAAGGAAAAACATTGGCGAACTCTCGGACCACTAGCACTGAATCAATCATCGGAGACTCTGCGGTGGTGTTTCAAACATAAGCTAGATAAGCCAAATACCCTTTCTCAACTATGCGCTGAGCCTTCAGGAAATAAATAACCCTGCAAGGTGTATCAACTGTGGAACCCTTCCACTCTAATCTCGGCAATCCTGGCATTGCTAGCGAAATAGTCTTGGCATGACAATCAAGGATTGCGTGATATGAGGATAACCAATCCATGCCTAGAATGACCTCAAAATCAAGCATATCAAGCAATAGGAGGTCTGCTCTAGTCTCATAACCACAGAAAGTAACCACACAAGACTGGTAGACCCGATCCACAACCACACAATCGCCCACAGGAGTGGACACATGAACATGAACACCTAAAAGCTCAGGAGAAGTAACCAGGAAACGAGCAAACAGAGAGGACATATATGAATAAGTGGACCCTGGATCAAATAATACCAAAGCGCATCTACCGCTGACTGAAATAATACCTGTGATAACGGCATCTGAGGCCAATGCATCTGGCCTGGCCGGGAGGGCATAAAATCTGGCTGGAGCGCCGACTGTCTGGCCTCCGTCCGACTGAAGCTAGCTGACCGCTCCCTGCCTGGCCTCCACCTCTGGGATGGCCTCTACCTGTCTGTCCTCCACCTCTAGGTGTCTGGGCCGCTGGTGCTGGAGCCATGGGCTGCTGCCCCTGTTGTACTGCCTTGCCCCTAAGCCTGAGGCAGTATCTCCTCATGTGGCCCGTGTCCCCGCACTCAAAACAACAGGGTGCGGCAACCTGCTGTCTAGATGGCTAACTATGAAACCCAGAAGATCCACTAGAAGAAGCCTGAATAGCTGGCGGACGGTATGAACTCTCCGGCATAGCACTGAAATAAGTACTGGAAGAATCCAGAGGACTTGAATACCCACTGGAGGAACCCTGAATGGCTAGTGGGCGGTAAGAACTCTCTGGCATGGCGCTAAAATAGGAGCGCGCTGGAGCACCTCAAGCAGGTGGTGGTGCTGCAACTGGGGGCCTACTAGGCTGACCCCTCCCAAAGTGACCCCTGCCCCTAGCTGGGGCGCCTTTGAACTCTCCGAAAAATCTGGCCCTCTTATCCTGCTGCATCTGCTCTCTACCCCTCAGACGGTAACCTTCGATCCTGCGAACAATCTCAAGTACTAGCTGATACCTAGTGCCCATCTCTACCTCTCGGGCCATACCCGACCGAATAGTGAAATGTAACCCCGCAACAAATCTCCATACTCTCTCTGCCTCTGTGGAAAGTATCATAAGTGCTTGGTGAGACAACTTAGAGAACCTCGCCTCATAATCGGTCATTGACATCTGGCCCTGCTCTAGATGCTCAAACTGATGATGTAGCTCTTCCCTCTTAGAGGGTGGAATGTACCGATCAAGGAATAACTGAGTGAACTGACCCCAAGTAAGGGGAGGAGAACCTGCTGGTCTGCTAAGGGCATAAGACTGCCACCATCTGCGGGCCCTGCCCTCCAACTGAAAAGTGGTGAAGTCAACTCCATGTAACTCCAGTATCCTCATGTTGTGCAGTCTATCCCTGCACCTGTCAATGAAATCCTGGGCATCCTCATGTCACGACCCGGATTTTCCCACCCTCGGGAGTCGTGATGGCGCCTACTAATGGGAGCTAGGCAAGCCAATTATCAAATACCTCTTTAGC
>MU679246.1:14326-24496 GCA_026770625.1 Nicotiana glauca | reverse complement strand
ACCAATGGTATCTCTTTTAACCCCATCGAAGGCTCTCACGCAAACATTATTTGGACGAATCCTTCCCGTCCCTATTTCCATTCTTTGCAAAGTGGAGAGTGGGCATATGTCAACCCCCGAGCCTCCGTCTACCATGACCCGCTTAACGTAATAGCCTTCACATTTAACTGTCAGGTGCAAGGCTTTATTGTAGGCAGCTCCTTCTGGAGGTAAATCACTTTTACTGAAGGAGAGTTGGTTGATAGCGAAAAATCTTTCTGTCATCCTTTCAAGTTGTTCGACCGAAGTCTCGGCAGGCACATATGCTTCGTTCAGAGTTTTCATGAGGGTTTTCTGATGTTCCACATATTTGGTCATTAGTGACAGCAGTGACACTTGCTGAGGACACTTCCTCAATTGGTCTACTATTTCATAGTCTGGCATTTTCATCTTTTGAAAGAACGTCTCTGCTTCTTCAGCGCTTACTGGCTTCTTCGATGGAAAACGCTTTCGTGTGGCGCTGTTTATCTCTTGTATATTTGAATATTTTTCAACAGGGACTGTTTTTGGTAATTCTCCCGAAATTTCCTTGCCTTTGTATGTGACCAGTGTTTGTTGGTAGTTCCACGGCACTGCAGAGGGGTCAATCATGTGCTTTTGTGGTGCGCGTCCAATAACTACTGCCTCACTCAGCCGAGGTGGTTTAATTGTCCCCCGCGCCACATAGGCCCCTTTCGGCTCATACATTTGTGTGCCCTTCTTCACTTCACACTTCCTCGGAGTGCTCACAACTAGTGGTTTCTCTTGACGACCTCGCGGCACATAAAGAACCTCGTGTTTAGGAGGCACCAGCTTTGCTTTTGTCTCAGTTCTCTCTTCAGGCTTAATGTTGACAGCTTTATCCTTCTTTTCTTCTTTTCCCTATTTCAGAGTTACCTTGGGTTTGCTTTCAGCATTGGCAATAGCAATTATGGCTTTCAGAGCAGGGTCAAAGTCTCGGTCTTCACAAATCATACCAATTACCGGCCCGTTGTTGTGAGCGGGCAAAGGGTTATTGGTAACATTCGGGACTTCTTCATCCCTCAACATTTGCACGCCTTTTATAGGCCTAAGAGAGGGCAGCCCTCAATTTTTTGTTTTTTACATATTAGTCCCTCCTTTACTTGACTTGTTTCTGAAGTTACTACCCTATTTCTTTTAATTTCCATTTAGAACCCCAACTAGAAGGTCCTAGAGGGTTCTTTTAGCTACACAAAACCTATACTACCCTTGTCCTTATTTTGAAATTACCAATCCTAATTAAACTAACCTTTTCCCATGCCTATACTACCCTTAAAACCCCCTGAAATTACTAACCAGACCCAACCCTATCATTTAACCATAGGGTTGAAATGAATTAGCTATAACCAAATAATTTTTCTAAGCTTTGAATCATTCACATACTGAATTCTAATTCAACTATTAATTGACCTATTGATCAAACCAACTTATCAATCAATAATCACCTTAACAAGTTAATTAATTAGATTTAGTACAAACAAAACAGAGTCAGATATTAATCCAAAATAAAATAATACTACAAACTAAAAATGAATGCAAATCTAAGCCTAAAAGGAAAACTAGAATTAATTATCAATTGGCAAACATGCACAAACTAATAAAACCAGAAATTAAAAATACTCTAAGATTATGCATTCAATCAGAACATGAAATCAAAAATTAACACGAAAAATTAAACTAAAAACTTAATGAGTATCAGAACAGAAGAGAAAAAAAATTAAACAAAACAAACAATAAAAGAAAACTTACTGAAACTCCGGCCACTCATTATTTTCCAAATTTGGCTAATTCTGATAACGTTCGGCTCTAATGACAATCAAATCCTCACAAGGGAGAGGAGGGGATCACATGGTATTTACTTGGAATGGTTTGGGGCAATTAGGGTTTTGGCCGGAAAACTTCAAATCAATATTTGAGAAGTTCCGGCCATATTCGAGGGTCAGGGCCTTGGGGGTTTGATAGGGGAGGTTATGATGGTCCTGTGGTGTTATTTTGGGAGCATTTGGGAAAGGTGGTGTTTTGGCCGGAAAACTTCAAATCAATATTTGAGAAGTTCCGGCCATATTCGAGGGTCAGGGCCTTGGGGGTTTGATAGGGGAGGTTATGATGGTCCTGTGGTGTTATTTTGGGAGCATTTGGGAAAGGTGGTGTTTTGGCCGGAAAAATTTCAAATGAATATTCGATGGGTTCTAGGCTTGTTCGAGGGAAACCTTTTGCAGATTTGGAATGAAGGGGACGATGGAAAGCTATGGTGTAATTTTCAGGGTCATCGGAGTGACCGGCGTTCACCGACGGCGGCTAGGGTTTGGATTGTTTGACCCAAACTGGTGGGTTTTGAGGAAAACTGAGCTCATATTCGAGAAGAGGGTGGTGAGGTGTTTAAGTGGTGAAAATTTGAGGGTTGTTGGAGGAGGGCCGCCGCCGTGGGCGATTTTCGGCGGCGGTAAGCGGCGGCGTTACACAGGGCTAATTAGGTTTGATTTGGGACGATGAAAGGAGGGTGGGGGGGTTATCCGACACTTAAATACTAATAAACCTAGGACGCTAAGGATCATTGGATCAAATGGAATCAATGGCCAGGATTGTACAAGGGTAAACGATGTCGTTTGGACATTAAGGGGGAAGGCAGACCGGGTTGGGGGATAGTTGGGTCTAGGCTAGGGCATGGGAATTTTCTTTTGGGCTCAGCCAATTGGCCCAAATTCAGGTCTTTTAAGACCAGCCCCTTTTTTTATTTTTATTTTTTCATTTGTATTCCTTTTGTTTATTTTTCAATTCATTTTTATTTATACTTTTCTTATTTTATAAAAAGTGCAAAAATTAAAACAAAGACCTAATATATTCAAAGCTAGGTTAATTAACTCCTAAAATTGATTGAAATTCTATTTTGTGATAATTTCACGATTAAAACAATAAAAATGTGAAAGTGGACTATTTTTGCGATTTTTCAGGTTATATTCTAACAAATTAACTCCTAATTAATTCTAAAAATATGAAATTAGATCTTAAATGCAAATGCATATTTATATTTTTTTATTATTTTTATATGAATTATCATAAAAATGCAACAATTACCAAAAAATGCTACAGAATTCACAAAAATGATAAAATACTAAAGAAATTGTTTTGTTTGAAATTTTGGGACTTATTGCTTAGGGCAAAAAGCACGTGCTCACAGCTTGTGTTTATGATAATTCTTAAAATCATTCCACAACGGAGGTAATTTCTCAATGAAAGCAGCGACTTGAAAGGCCTCATTTATGACCATACCTTCAATAACAAATTCATAATTAATAATAAGATAAATCTTATTAATAAACTTATTGATTTGGGTCATACCTTCAGCAAGGAGGTCATGCACAATGACTTGTAATTCTTGGACTTGAGTTATGACTGACCTAGTGTCAATCATCTCGAAATCCAAAAACCTTGCAGCCACGAACTTCTTAAGTCCGACATCCTCAGTCTTGTACTTCTTCTCAAGCGCATTCCATAAGGCTTTTGAAGTTTCCATGACACTATAGACATTGTACATGCCATCTTCCAAACAACTCAAAATGTAGTTTCTGCACAAGAAATCAGAATGTTTTCATGCTTCAGTTACAACAAGTCGTTTATCATCCGGAGTATTTTTTGCCAAGACCGGAGGATCCTCCTTGATGAAACGTTGCAAACTCAACGTAGTAAGATAGAAGAGCATCTTCATTTGCCAGCGTTTGAAGTCAATACCGTAAAACCTTTCGGGTTCTTCTGCCGGTGCCATAGCATGAGCAGGAGTAGAAGGCTTGACGAGTCAGCATCACTCGTAATAGTAGCACCCGTTCCCGCAACACTTCCATTAGTTTGGTTTTCATTCGTCATATTTCTGTAAAGTCGAAAACAATACAGAACTTTGTTAAATCAGTGAAGTTTTGATATCTTCAAACTGAATACCAAACCAAACATAAAACACGTAACAATGGTGAAGTTTTTATATACTTCAAATCCCGTACGTTTGTTATTCCGGAAAAGTTTTTATGTACTTTAAACCGGACAGAAATAATTATTGGAGTAGAAAGCAACAAGGCTTTAGTCTCCAAATAAGTATATAGAAAACAGTTTAATATATAATCAACACAGAAACGTTAGTAATACTAAAATTCCTTAAGCTTGTAGAATCAGAAATATTCCGAGTCCACAAGTTTCTTGTGTGTCCTTAAGAAATTTTAACCCCCTCACATGTTGCCAAGGTAATGGATTAAATCCTCCCAGGATAAAACGGAATAAACCTTCCTGCAACAATGGTAATACAAACTGCAAGATACCAACGAACTCAAAAAAACAGAGTAAAATCACACTTACGAGTTTGAGAGAGAGAGACTGCGAATTAAGATGCAGTATATTCAGAAAGAAAGAAGTTGTAGAGTGTTTTTCGTGTGTTGAAAATGCATCCTTGCCTCAGAATTTATAGGCAAATATCAGAAGAGGTGTCTGGAAAAGGTGTATTTTCTGAAAATACGCTGCCTGCCGCGGTTCTACCGCGATCGCGGCAGAACCGCAGCCAGAGGGGTTCTCGGAATCTGCCTGCCGCGGTTCTACCGCGGTCGCGGCAGAACCGCGGCCCGCGAGGCCCTCTGAACGTATTTTCAGCAGTGATTTGGCATTTAATTAATTATTAAATAATTAAATAAATTTTGTTCAAAAATAATCTTATCGATCGTTTGACAAATCCAAATCCAAATCTAAGCCAGAGGGGTTTTCGGAATCTGCCTGCCGCGGTTCTACCGCGGTCGCGGCAGAACCGCGGCCAGCGAGGCCCTCTGAACGTATTTTCAGCGATCGATCATTTTCCAAATCCAAATCCAAAGCCAAAGCCGAAGCCTAGCCGAGCGACGACGTCGCGAGAGTTCATTCTCTTTAACTTCTTTTAAGAGCTTTAAGAAGTGATTCTATATATAAGCACACAAATGTGATTGTCTCTCACCAATGAGGGACAAAGTGCAAGATAAAAGTTCACTTCTTCAAATTTTCATTTTCCCTCCATTTCCAATTTACACTTCTTCTACTTTAAAGCCTAATGGCTTAAAGTCCAACAACAAATATATAGAAATAAGAGTATAGACCTATGGAGCCAATTGTATATTTTTACTATTTGCTTTGGCAGTGTTGAAAACCACAAAGGAAATTGAACAGTGGACACCGATCAATTGAAAAATGTGGGATAAAACTATGGGAATCTTGCATGAATTATAAGTTTTCCTATCATAGCCTTTCACTTTCCATTTAACCAATGGAATGTCACAAGGATAATTTTTGAAACGGTGGAAAAATGATTTGAGTCCTGAAACATAATTCCTCTTCATGGACTTCGGATTTGGTGTTGCCGCTATCTTCTTTATTAGCCAACTGTTACTTTTCTTCTTCGTAATTAATAATATTAAGTATTATATATATATATATATATATATATATATATATATATATATATATTAAGAAGGTTAATCAGAAGGACATTTTGATAATTCAATTTTTAATTTTTGGATTTCTATTTTTATAATATACTAATCTCTATATATGTGTCTCACACGTATAGCCATAGGCTTGTCTAATAGTTAACATAAGATATATATGTAAAAAGATTTGGCATCTTGCTTTCTATTATTTCTTTCTATTATATGAGGAGGAGGAACTTTTGGTCTTTGAATATATCAGTAATTTTGGTCTTGCAATTTAATTTGTCCAGATGTTACCATTCGAATACGTATATTAAATGTATATCTTATAATCTTATATCCAAAAAAGAAGTTACTACTATTTTAGTTTATCTTGATCTCTCCTATCCATATCAAGGCTTATAAGTGGCTACTAACTCTGGCGATTTTTTTTGACTGTATCTGTACTAAAAGGGTGAATTGCACATAAGTACAACTTATACACATACATTGTAACTGAGTATCTTAATTATAACTTTGCAAATCTATAGACCAAGGACAATATGCCCAAATCTGAAAAATCCAACATTTTTTTACGCAACCAGCAGATCTTGCGGTCAAGAGGAGAGCTTCTGTATTTATCTTCTACCAAAATCAATATTTTACTATTAACTTTATTGATAATTAATAAAAATATATTTAAATATAAAAAGCATAAGAAAAAAAAAGAATTTGTAGCTTTTTTCCCTTTATCAGAGGCAGAGAATTTGCTGGATTTCAATTAAATAGTTAGTAAATATATAATATATGAATATAAAAGTAGAAGAACAAAGAATAAGTTAACCCAAAACAGAGAACAGAGAATTTTTTTTTACTTCAATGGTGCCACTAATAGAGTTTAACCCAAAACAGAGAATAAGTTAAAAACAAACAAAGGAGGTTATCCAGCTCGAGAAAAGGTAAGAAAACACACAAAAATTTAATTTCGCCTTTCTACATTCTTATACACTGGTATATACATAATTATACAAAATTATACACACGTATACATATTTATCGACTTGGTATAATAGTGTATAAGAGATGTTTACATACTCATATACAATATTATACATTGTTATACAATTGAATTCTATCAATGGAGCTTCACATGTTTTCTTCTTTTTTCTTGAGCCTTTACTGATATTTGACTTAAATCTAATTCAAACCTGTTCTAAATCACTTCAAATTTAAGCTTTGAACTCCTCTTGATGTTTCCAATCAATTAGAACAACACCCAATCATGTTTCAAGCAAACTCAATAACACCCATTTCAAAATTAATCTCAAATCTTAGATCTAAGTGTGCTTTCAAACCCAAAATCTCATATGTGGATCAAACTTGAAGCTTCAGCCTTCAATAGAGTTTTTTTTTTAATCAATCAAATTTTAAATTTGAGAAACTTGAGCTCCAATAATGGAGGTTTTATGATTATATACAATTGAACGAAGAGAATACTAAACCTAGTAGCAAGGATCATGCAAATTTGTAACTGAACAACTTCAAATCTTGTTCAAAGATCAGCTTCGTAGTTGGAGTTGAACTGCGCTTATATGATGAGGCAAAATACACATAAAAGGGAGATATTAAGAAGCTTATGTGTATGGACTATGGAGGAACTGAGTATCTAATAATAGGTTAAATGATGAAAAGATTTTTTCAGGTTATGTACAACCCAAACCAAATAGTGTAAGGACTTCAAATCTGGGCCATTTTCAGTTAGGTTGTTGGGCCAAGTGATATTTGACGTAATTCTTTCGTATTAAAATGGATTTGTGTCTTTTATCTTTTCACTTATTAACTCTCATTTTTATGATTTTATCTCCTTTTTATTTGTCTAGAGAAAATTTAGCGAAATCATAAGCAATAGCTATTTTTAGTTGAGTAGAACAATTGTTTTTGAGTCTAAATAATGAAATGAAATCTAAGAATTTGTTTCCTATAATAATTAGCATACTTTAAGATATCAATGCACCAAAATATGTTATTCTTTCCTTGTATTTCGCTTGATTGGCTTGGACATGATAAGAGCTTTACTTCTCCAAGAGTATAATAATCAGCAGTGCAATATGTTGTTGCATCCCAAATTAAGTCTTGTGATGAAGAAGTAGATCAACAACTGTTAACTAAAAGGAAAAATCTCACAAATCTCTTATGATATCAATGTAATTAATTGCCATCTCTGTCTTTTGAGTCTTGAACAATATAATATCGAGATACATATTAAGGATCTCGGCAAAGGTCTATTGGATATCAATTTTAAATTAAAAAAAAAAAAGATTAAATCAGAAGTACAAAATCTTCAAAAAACTTGAATGGAAGTAAATGAAAACAAATTCACACACAATTGGCATAAATAATAAGAATGGTACAGATAAATTCTACTTTCTAGTCCATTATGCAATATTTCTTTTGCCTGCAATTAATTTTTCTTGCTTGCTGTTATAATAGATTAAAAAATTTACACAATCATACCAATAAAAAGGGCATTATTTGTGACTTCGATCCTATTTATCTCTATGAGCTCCAAGCAAGAATGGGAGATATACGAACACATTGATCTAATAGACTAATATAGTATATCCATTGAGTGTGATCGCAATTGCAAGTGCATAAGTATTTTTGAATAATATAGGCTATTTGTAACGATCCGACCCGTCCTCTCATGAGTTACCGCTCCTTTTTTTCCCATTTTCAACTTTTTTATGCTTCATTATCCGTATCTTATGTGATCGAGTTGGTTTGGAGTGGTTTTGATAAGAAATGAGACTTTTAGTCTCTTTTAAGAAGGCTTAAGTTGGAAAAGTCAACCGAGCGTTGACTTATGAGTTAGAGGGATCGGATATGAATTCCAATGGTTCGGTTAGCTCCGGGAGATGATTTGGGACTTATGAATGTGTCCGGAATTTTTTTGTGATGATCGGTGTAGAATTAGGCTTGAATTGACGAAGTTAGTATTTTGGCGAATTTCGGTAGGTGAGATTTTGATTCGGGTGTCGGAATGAAATTTCGAGAGTTGCTGTAGCTTTATTGTGTCATTTGGGATATGTGTGCAAAATTTCAGGTCATTCGGACATCGTTTGGTTGGGTTTTTGATCAAATGCGTGTTTCGGAAGTTTTTGGGAAACTTAGGCTTGAATTCGATGTGAATTGATGGTTTTGATGTTGTTTGAGGTGTTTTGTTGATTGGAAAAAAATTTGAATGATGTTATGAATTATGTTGGCACATTTGGTTAGAGTCCCGAGGGGCTCGGGTGAGTTTCGGAATGGTTACGGGCCATTTTTAGGCCAATTTAACTTGCTGGATTTTGACAGAAGGTTCAAAAATTCTGATGCAAGGAGCATAATGTAGAAGCTTATATCTAGCAATCTATAAGGAATCTGAAAATGTACAAAACTTGAAAGTTGTAGCCCTTGAATTCTAGTTTTCAGAAAATTAAACCATTAATCATTTCAATATTTGTACAGAAAATTATGATCGATTGAATAAGGGATGATAAAGTTGTTTTGAAATTTTCCAGTAATTTCTGATGCGAGGAGGCTACTTTGGATGCTTATATCTCGAAATATATATGGAATCAGAAAATATGCAAAACATGATAGTTGTACAACTTGTATTCTAGTTTCAGAAAGTTAAACTATTCGTCATTCGGAAATATGTACAGAAAGTTATGGTCGATTGAATATGACTAGTAAAGCTGTTTTTGGTGGACTTTTAGTGACGACTTTTAGTGACGAAAATGGACTTTTAGTGACGGGTGGGCAGAAACTTAAGGACCAAAAATGCTCATTTCTTCATTTTCGTTTTGGGGTTTTTGGAGCTCGGTTTTTGGACGATTTTGAGGTGTTTTTCACGATTTCAACTCAAGTAAGTGTCCTATACTCGAAAGTGTTTATATTACTTAAATCCATGGTTATTTTCATCGTTTAATTCAGATTTAGAGGGAAGAAGTCAAGATTTTTGCAAAATTTCCAAAAATGAAAATTTTAGATTTGGAGGTCGAGTTGTCATCAGAATTCGATAATTTTTGTATGATTGAACTCGTATTGGAATGGGTTATCGGATTTTACGAGTTTCGTCAGATTCTGAGACTTGGGTCCCACAGGCAATTTTTAGCTAAATTTCGGATTTAATTTTAAAAAAATGTGTAAATTCATATGGAATTAATTCGTACGATTTATATTGAGTATATTGAATTATTATGACTAGATTTGAAGCTTCAGACGAATTAGCGAGGCAAAGGCTTGTTGGAATTTTGAAATGGTTGCAAAGCGAGGTAAGTGTTTGGTCTATCCTTGCTTGAGGGAATAGGAGTTGAGTATATTTGCTATTTGTTATGTGTGGAGTCTGACGCATAGGCATGGTGACGAGTATCTATATGTTGGGGGTCAAACATGCCCGTGAGTCTTGTATTATAATTATTATGACTCTGTTGTAGTATATTGCGCTTCACGTGTTATTGTTATTATTGTTCCCTTGCTGGGATGTTTGTTTTGATAGTATTGTTCCTTTGCTGGGATGTTTGTTTGGATAGTATTGTTCCCTTGCCGGGATGTTTGTTTTGATAGTATTGTTCCCTTGCCGGGCTGTTAGTATTGTTCCCTTGCCGGGATGTTAGTATTGTTCCCTTGACGGGATGTTTGTTTTGATAGTATTGTTCCCTTGCCGGGATGTTTGTTT
>MU679246.1:3581-13733 GCA_026770625.1 Nicotiana glauca | reverse complement strand
TATATATATATATATATATATATATATATATATATATATATATATATATATATATATATATATATATATATATACACATATAGATATATATATACACATATAGATATATAGTTCAATATTTCAAACTTCAATAATTGTACTTTAATTGAAAAGGGTAATTTCTTTATCAAATGATTACTAAAAAAAAAAAAATAACTTCATCTTTTCTTGTTGATTTCCTAATTTGATTGGAAATTGTACTCTACTTTATGAGTAAATGAGGCTCTTTGAACATTCCTAATTGTATTGGGTTATGGACCCTGTGAACTGAGTAACATGAGAATATTGTTGTGCAAATGTGAAATAGAAATATGTTGGCACAAGGTGCCCGGGAAAATATTATAATTTTATTTAATTGCACGTGAGTTGTCCGTGCGGTTGTAATATGAATATGGGTACGAGATGCCGTAAAAATACGAAGGTGGGCAGAGACCTATAGTATTACGATTATGAAATGAGGTGTCACAAGGTGACCTTTACTCGAAAGAATTATATTCGAAAGATATTTATTTGAAGGAAATATATTCGAAATATATTTATTGAAAAGCATATTATCTTAGAGATTATTACTTGAAGGATTTATAGGCAAAAAATTTATATTTGAAGGGCTCGATTAATTGATTGCACTTGTATTTATTATTTGTTGAGAAGCAATTATGGTGTTCTTATTGCCTGCTATTTATATCATTTGTTGATCATTGTTGCCATTACTGTTTTTACTTCCTATTATTTTGTACGCTATAAACTGCACAGGTTTATGTAAGTGTCTGGTCCTAGCCTTGTCACTACTTCGCCGGGGTAGGCTAGACACTTACCAGCACATGGGGTCGGTTGTGCTGATAATACACTTATGTACATTTTTGTGTACAGATCCATACATTTGATCGATGGTAGCTATTCGACGCGGTGGAGACTCAAGGTTAATCTGCTATAGTGTCCGCAGTCCTCAGAGTCACATTCAATTGTGCTTATTTCCATTTGTTCCCTTTGTTTCGGAACAGTGATGCAATTATATTGCATAACTACTCTTAGAAAGGCTTGTGACTTGTACTACCGGTTTTGGGAATTGTAAATGGTTTAGAGAAAATTTTATTTGAAGTTGATAAATATCGATGTTATTCCAGTTAATGTTAGACTTACCTAGTTTAGAGACTAGGTGCCATCACGACTCCTTTGAAGGGATTTTTGGGTCGTGACACTATTGAAGCTAGCTTATCGCTCAATCCAGATGTTCTCTACTTTTTCAATGTAATTTCTGCTATATATTGTAATGTAATGAGTCTAATGACCTAGATACAAGGATACAAACATGTTTGAAGAATCATGTTTATAAACCAAATCAGAATCCTCGCATCTTCAAAATTAATTTGTTTAGCAATATCATGTCTTTGTTATCATCGATCGTCATCTTCAAGATCACTACACAATTAATTAATGCACCTAAAAAGCATATAAAATATTATTAGTTCCTGACAAAAAAAAAAAAAAATCAACCTCAAAGAAGAGTCCTATTATGAACCAAAATAAAATTTGGTTCTTCCGCAGCGACCCATTATTGATCATTGATCATTGATCACAATCCATGTAGAAAACAACAATTGATTTTAATAGAATTAGTCTTATTCTATGATTCTTAAACTTTATCCAACTCCAAATCATATGATGCTTTCAAAATTTTACTTCTAAGTCCGACTAAATTTGATTGTGATTAGAATTCGATGCAATTTAATATTAGTCCAAGTTTTAATGTACAATTTTATCCAACATATAATTATATTTTGAAGGACATAATAGTCGATCAATTCAAAATTTTACTTCTAAGTCCGACTAAATTTGATTGTGATTAGAATTCGATGCAATTTAATATTAGTCCAAGTTTTAAGTTACAATTTTATCCAACATATAATTATATTTTGAAGGACATAATAGTCGATCAACTTTTCGAGGATATTTCCGTCATTCAACATTTAGCGTGGAACATTCGTGCTTTTATAATAACTTTAATAACAATTGAACTCACAAATCTTTGGTCGAAATTATTAATATTATCTACAACAAGGATTGCAAATCATAGCACCCAATCAAGAAGGGCAAACATTTAATATTTCTACTACTTTAATTTCTTCTTCGTAGTTCAACAAAATATGTTCTGAATATTAATAGTTAAAAATATTATTATTTCTTACATAAAATTTCTACTAAATGACAAAAGATTTATAGACGACGTGTCAACGCACGTCTATAGACACTATATATATATATATATATATCTGCTGATATAAATGGGTCGGTTGAGTCGGACTAGGTTGGAAATAAAAAATAAAAGACGCGGAGTAAGAAAATACTACCAGAAAATTGTGTTTTCCGGTAATTTTTGTGTGAATTAGTGAAAGTTTTATGATTTTTTGTAAAAAAATAAAGTTGTATGACTTTAGTGGAAAAAAAAAAGGTCAAAGTTAAATGACTATTTGTGAAATTTACCATAGAAAAACGTGGTTTACATCTATCCTCTATTAAATCATTACTAGTCATAATTACTGATCACAAATACACCTTTTTGCTAATTATTATTTTTAAATGTTAGATGTGATTATGCTTATGCTATACACCAAGTATACCAAAGACTAGATGCACTTCTTTCGAATCCCTCCATCCCAACTTCTTGCTTGTGTTTCTCTTTGTTTCTGTCCTCTTCTTGAAATGGGTAACAAATTCCGGTGCTTACTTCATTTATTTCTCTATTTAACTTGATACTTCATTTCCAGGAGTGACCCTAAAACAACAGATATTAAGTATAATCAATAAGATAAAAAAAGTTGTACTCCCTCTGTTTCAATTTATATGATACATTTCGCTTATCGAGAATCAATTTGACTAAACTTTGAAGCTAAATTAAGTTAGTTCAACTTAGTAGTTTAAAATTAAAATTTTGATATTCAAAACTACACGAAAAGTACTATAAGTTGTAAATTTTCCCATGTCAATATGATAACAAAATATATTTTAAAGTATTAGTCAAACTTCACACAGTTTGACTCTCGGTAAGCGAAATGTGTCATTTAAATTGAAACGAAGAGAGTATCAAATTTGTAAATAGATACATGTTTCAAATCAAGATTACTCACTTAAGGTTTATGCCATTTTTGTTTTTTAGGCTAGCTGGAATGCTCCCTTTGAGGTGATTGTTTTGGAGAAACCTATAAAACCAGAAATATAACTTAAAGATCTGATCTTTAATCATCAAATATACAAAATGAAAACAGAGTTTAATCAAAGAGGAGCATACACTTCTTTAAGTTTGGGAAGTTGTCCTAATGATTCCGGGATTGATCCTTGCAACTGGTTGTTCTCCAAGTGCCTTTTGCAATGCAGGACGATATTGGATTTGTTTCAGATTCCGACATAGGATAAGAAATCGAGCCAAATAGGGGAAAAAAAACTTATTTTTTTGCTTATCGAACAAAAGTCTGGTATTTAAGTAGAGAAGAATAGAATAGGCCCATAATATACCAAGTTTCGAGCTGTGCACCAGCGGACCCTTAGAAATCTCTCGGTTATAATAAAAAGTAGGAAAATGAAGCACAAATCGGAACTTACAGAGTTTCTAGGTTCTTCAATTGGCTTAAATCAGGTATTTGACCTGTAAGTGCATTACTACCAAGCCACCTTTAAATGAGCCATTTTCAATTAGTAACATTCAATTAATTTGTAGATAACAAAAACCAAACAATGTGATATAATAAAGGATAGCTTACAGATGAGTGAGTGCAGTTAATTTAGATATGCTTGGTGGCAATGGTCCAGAAATTCCAGCATTGGTCAAATTCCTTCATCCAAAACATAACCAAGTGCACAAAATTGTTATCAGAAAAGTGATATATTATTGATTGATCGGTAGTCAAATTACGAACACTACTCCTGGATTTAAAACAGAAAATTAAACTTACAGGGAGATGATTCGCGTGTTCATGCCCGAAGAACATGTAACTCCAGTCCATGACTTGTCTTTTGGAAGGCATGGATCGCCATGCCAATCTTGAGGTTTTTTGTTAAAGCTTTTTCTCAAATCTTCCATTACTGCCACTGTTTAAGTGCAACAAAAAAATGTGTTACTCTAGAAAAAAAAGGGCAGCCTGGTGTGCTAAGTTCCCGCTGTGTGCAGGGTCCGAGGAAGGGCCGGATATTGTGGGGCGGTCTTACCCTGCATTTCTGCAAGAGACTGTTTTCTAAAAACTAAACCCGTGATCTCTTGGTCATATGGCAACAACTTTACTAGCTATGCCAAGGCTCTCCTTTGTTACTCTAAAAAATAAAAACTAAATTACAGACAAATAGTAACAGTAGCGGATCCAACTCAAAACTCATGGCATCCAAATTTTATATCGGCCACTGACTAGTAAAGAAATAATTGCAGGAAAAACTATTACCATCTCTAGTGAGAGTTAGTCCAGCAAGAGGCAAAAGTTGGAAGAGTTCACCAGCAGCAATCACAGGTCCAACAGGACTATTATTCGTGGGAATCAATGTAATCTTAGTTTCCCCTTCAAGAGGCCAAGTTGTGCTATAAACAGTGACACCATCGGTCGTGACATTAAGGTTGCTGTAGAATTTTGCTCCATTCACTAAAATATCAAAAACTCTCCAACTAAAGGGGCTTGGTGTCCTACTATCTTGAAAGTACAAAGCAATGTAGTAGTATGTCTTAGGAACTGGAAATGGTGGCCAATTCACCACAAGAGTTTTCCCTCTACTGGCTGTTATTGAATTTTCAAATAGCTTTTCAGGTGGCATATTCCAGAATGTTGAAGGAGTTATACTTGTATGGCTTGTTACAACTGGATTGTCGTCGAGTAACGGATACCAATAACGATTGAATTTGTCATCTGGAAAACTAGTTCAACATGTTCAACATCATCTATCAAATGTCAATTAATATACATGTAACCAAACAAAACATTTAAAGAAGAATGTATTGAAAATTTCAACATCAAATAGATGTATATTTGTTTCCAGCTCAAGAAAGGGGTCATGA
Organism: Nicotiana glauca; assembly: GCA_026770625.1. Classification (NCBI taxonomy): domain Eukaryota; kingdom Viridiplantae; phylum Streptophyta; class Magnoliopsida; order Solanales; family Solanaceae; genus Nicotiana; species Nicotiana glauca. Next base: position 8,662 of record MU679246.1, on the reverse strand, counting down.
CAAAAACTAAGGGATAGTTTCACAGACGGGTCATCCAACTTTCAGTTTCTTCTACCAAAATCTAAAACTAATTTTTGTCATGGGAAGGAAAAATAACTCAACTATGACTATATATCGCAGAAAATGGAAAACATCGAAAAATGCTAAACACGTCCCCTAGAAACAGTAGTTTGTGTCACTTCAACAACTCACTTTACATAATATTCATGTGAGGCACCACTTAAAAGAAAACAAAAAGCTCATTTGTCAACCCAATCTTATACCCGATGTCTTTCACCATGTGGCATATAATAGCCACATGAATATTATGTAAGGTGAGTTAAAGACGTAGCTATACTTACAATTTTATGCATGTGACAACCTACTTGTGATTTCGGGATTGAATTTAGCATTTTCCGGAATTGTTTACTTTCTGCAGTATATATCGACACAGTTAAGTTGTCTTCCCATTACAAACATTAATCTCATGGATTTGATGCAATAAACTGAAAATTGGATGACCATCCACAAAATTATCCCCAAAATACTGATAATGAAAACTCAATAAATAAATAAATTGAAGAGGTAGAAATGCATACATACATTATGGTATCATGAGATCCAAAGCTATGACGAGCAAGAGTGACCAATGCATATTTCCCAAAATTAGTAGAATTATAAAGGGAATCATCAAGATACAGCACTTCAATAGCTGAGATAAAAGGATTTGAAGTTGTGTGCTCATTTTTTGCAAGACAAATAGTCAAAACCTTATTATGAGCAACCATAATAATTTCATAATAGGAACTGAGGCCTTCTGCATAATCCGCCGTTGTATTAATATTCCACTTTGTACCATCAATAATCTGATCAAATATTGGTGGTTCTTTGCCTCCATCAAAACCTCCATAATAATATATTGTTTTCACCAGCAATTTCCTTCCTTTATTCACTGGGAAATGATAGCAAAATTTTTCTTCTACATCATCTGGGAAATAACGAACAGACGATAATAAAGGTACTAACCCTTCTTGTTGTATCTCTGATTTATTTCCTGTTTTTATAAAATTGTCATCTGGTGTATACGTAAGCGAATCTTGTTCAATTTTTTCACTTCCACCACAATTTAGAAGGAAACCTGTTTGATCAAAATGATTATCGAAAATGTCAAAACAATTCGCAACTCAACAAATTCATAGACGAATTCAGAATTTAGAGTCAGTAGATTAATACGTATATATAATTTCGAGCCAAAAGCTATAAGTTCAATCGAAGTAACAGAACAGAACCCGTTCTAGATCATCTCAGAACAAATTAAGACAAATGTTAATATATAATCTAAAAATGTCATAGAAATTGAAGAAGCATATTAATTACCGTGGGGCTGAATATTTTTAGTACGGGCGGCATGAATGGCTAGAGGAATGCTAACAAGCCAAAGGAGAAAAATGGAGGTGGACATTTTTGGAAAATGGTTAGTGGGCAGAATAAGGAAGGGCCTGGTTGCTCCTGGTAAAGGGGAGAAAGAGAAAGAAATGAATTAAAGGCTTTTGGACATAAGAGATGGAGATTTCTCCATTCTTCGGAGATTGACTGGATCTCCTTATGTTGCACTCCTTTATATGTTCAAAATGAATTTTTTTAAAGAATTGTGAGGGGGAAAAAAGAAAATAGAACTGCAAATTTAATTTAAGTATACTATGTAGATACATATAGGTCCTTTTGGAATAGGTAGATTTTTTTCTTTCTATTACATTGTTTACCCTCAAAAATAGATAACAATTAAATTTATATGTGATTTTAAGGATACGTGGATTAATTCAATACATATGATAAATTGCTTTAGATTAAATATATAAAGGGCGTGATAGATTGTCAAACCAATTGTGGGGAGCGAATCCGGACTCGGCTTTAATGTAATACCTGCTTTCAATCTCGAGCTCGTAATAACGAAGTACTGATGAACAGCAATAAGAACTTTGAATAGCAGAGAAATAAGAGTAAATTGCCTTGGTATGCGTGTTATAATATGTTCGAACGAATACTCAGACTCCCATTTATATAGTAGGAGAGTTTTACCTTAAGAACAATTCTATAAAAGGTAAAATCTTTCGTTTTACTAATCACTGATACTCTGTTGGTACGTGCCAAGATTCACATTGTGGCATTCGGATATGCACGAATATCACGGCCCTTTGTTAGTCGTGCTCGATTATCTGATAATGAACTCCAAAGTTTAGGGATTTGAATCGGACTTGGTGGTGTGGCCTCGATTCGTCCGAGAGCACGTGTTTTTTCCGAACCTCGATTACAGGGACTCCTTGCCTTGATTTCAGTTCCTTACGGTCATATCTCTGCTTTGTTTACTTCATCGATAATCGAGGCGTTTGAAGGGCTCAATTTCACCCGTATACATACGTTAATCTAAGGAGAAAGGGAAGAAATAAGATCACATCTATTATATAGTACCACTAAATTTATAAGCTTTACTATTTTCATTTTTTACTTTCTTATGACTTAAAAAATTCAACATGTAATTATACTTGACAAAAATGATTAAAACTTTATCTACAAACAAAGATCATATTTCTGTTGGAATTTTGAAGAGAAACATAATTTAAATTGAGACGAGTTATGTATTGGGTCATAAGCAAACTTATCAATACTCCAGCTCGAGCAAATAGGAGTGTTGTTTGGTTGGAATACGGATTATGTCGGTGTAAGTTATAAGTTATATTGGGATAAGTTATGCTGGGATTAGTTATATTGGGATTCTTGTTTTTCACTGTTTGATATGTTGTATTAAGAATGACAATTGCATAATTTCTATAAAAAAAAAGATATAAGTTATTGTTGATAATTATTGGTAATGTGTTAAAAGATTTTTTACATGTAGCATTGATTTAGAAGATTGTGTGACAAATGGCTCTACTAAGCCAAGTGGCTATGAATACCCACCATGTGACACTTTGCATGAAGATATATAGTCAAATGGCTAAGCCATAAATAAGTGGCAATTGTCTTTCATTCAATCAAACATTTGGCAATATATGAAGCTTTCCTAAAGCCTATAAATAGCCATGAGTAGGCCATCATTCTTCAACCATCAAACACCAAGAAAAGTTAATCATTAGTAAAGAAGAAATTCTTCTTTCTTCTTTCCCTCCTATACGTCCCCCACTTTCTAATTTCTTCATTTATAATATTTTAATTTGCATAAGATATTAGTTGCTCTTTCTCTTCTAAATTACTGGATTTATTATTTAATTTTGCTGATTCTTGTATCCTCTATCTAATTAGAGATGGGCATGTTTAATCCTGGGGAAACATTTCACATTGCTGAAATAGTTTCTTAGGACAATGCCTAGCATGACTCAAGCCAGCTCACAAATAATTTTATTGCAGTATTATTATTGTTATTTTTCGGTGTCATTTCCCTACAATTTAAGAAACTAAGGCAAGTAATACTACAGTGAAAATTTTTTATGGTGCTATCAATTCTGGTGATGTCTCCGCTGCTACTATTCCAATTGTCCTGCCAGATATCCATTATGTTGCAAATACGTTATTGCATCCACAACCTTGACAGACATTAATATCCAAACACAGGTATGTGAACATACATGGTTATATATCCAATGCTAATATTAAAACCTTCAAGAAAAATGTACCTCAATGCAATAGTAGAGTTGGGATAAATGACAATCTCGCTAAGTCAAAACTAAATTTGACTAAAGCGGAAAATATAATTATTGCGGTCATTTTCCAAATAAATAATGTGGCCAGTATGAGAGATTGGGTGATAGACTCTGGTGCTACTAGGCACATTTGTGGAGATTACACCCAAATTGAGGAAGGAGAAGAATTTATTTATTTTGGTGACTCAAGATGTCACGACCCAGATTCCCCACCATGGGGAGTCGTGATGGCGCCTACTAACGGAGCTAGGCAAGCCAAACTTTAAACATTCTCCGATAATCCCAACAATATAAGTAAACAGAATCAATTAAACAAGTGCGGAAGACTTTAAACTTAATAAAAATGAAATAAAAAATTGTGGAAGTTTGAAACATATCTCTACCCAGAACATGGTGTCACAAGCTCACGAACTTCTAAGATTCACTAAATACAACCGACTGAAAGAAATCATAACAGACTGTTTCGATACAAGAATTAACAAACTGAATAAAGGTGGAAGAGACTCCGGGCATGCGGACATCAGCAAGGCTACCTCAAGAGTCCCTGGACTGAAGGTCTGCTCCCGATCTAATACTTCTGCGGTCCGAAAGCTGCGTCCTGATCTGTGCAAAAGAAATACACAGAGTGTAGCATCAGCACAACCGACCCCATGTACTGGTAAGTGCCTGGCCTAACCCCGGCGAAGCAGTGACGAGGCTAGACAGGACCTACCATAAATAACTTGTACAGATATATGTGCAATAAATAGGAAATACACTAATTTTAATAGTTAAAAGGGAGGGGAGAAGCATGTTGTGGGGTACTACAGTCTAAATACAAAAATCAACGGTAAGGAAATGAAGCTGCACAATAACAACTGATAAGGAAAACATAGGAAGCTTCTACACACGAAAGCAATATACTCAGTCCATACTCCGTTGCGGTGCACAACCCGATCCTCAACATGTATCACCGTTGCGGTGTGCAACCCGATCCTCAACAATCAATATCATTGCGGCGTGCAACCCGATCCTCAATATTCATCAATACCGTTGCGGCGTGTAACCCGATTCTCAAAAATCAATACTGTTACGGCGTGCAACCCGATCCTCAACCATTGATACCAAGAACTCACCCAAACAACGACTGCAACTCAAGTGCGAGGGGAGTAACAATAATCACAAGAATATCCCGGCAGGGGAATACGATTAACAATTCAATCATCCCGGCAAGGGAGAATACAATAAATACTTACGTCCCGGCAAGGGACTTATCATTACACATTCCACTTTTAATCACCTATTTCTCGGGTAATAATTTCTAGTCCGAGCCAATGCTCCAAAAGCCAAACCAATCACAATGTATTATGCTTATCAACCCAAGCAAGAAAGATGTACCATTAAATCCGAATCCAACACATATAA
>MU679244.1:17908-32329 GCA_026770625.1 Nicotiana glauca | reverse complement strand
CAATTATCCAACACTGCTGCGGCGCGCAACCCGATCCTTACTAATACTGCTGCGGCGTGCAGCCCGATCCAATATGATATATATAGTGCTGCGGCGTGTAGCCCGATCCAATATAATAGATATAATGCTGCGACGTGCAGCCCGGTCCAATATAATAGTAACTGCGCTCACAGGGGGTGTGTGCAGACTCCGGAAGGGCTCCTTCAGCCCAAGCGCTATAATACTGCGGCGTGCAGTCCGATCCATATATAATATACTACTGCGACGTGCAGTCCAATCCATATATATTATACTACTGCGGCGTGCAGTCCGATCCATATATAATATACTACTGCGGCGTGCAGTCCGGTCCATATATATATATATATCATATATATAATACTGCGGCGTGCAGTCCGATCCAATACATGTATATGTATATACTACTGCGTCGTGCAGCCCGATCCGGTATATGTCAAATACCTCACTATGGGTCCTCGACCCCTCTCAGTCAATAAAGACTTGGCCCCTCGGGCCCACTCAGCTAGAACAGGGTATTCAACCCTAGGTATTCTCATTTGAGTGCATTGAGCTAATACCGGTGCATATTATGTTTTACAGTTAAGAGTACGACTGAGAGTATGTGTTCAACAGGTATAGGGGTCATTTAGCTCCATAGGTTTCCCTAAGGTTCTACAGATCGGCACAAGGCCCCAAACATGACAACTAGCCCAAATATTCGGATATAAGGTCAGTCTCAGTCAATAAGTACAGTAAACCATCAATCGGGATGGACTATGTCCAAATCCCCAGTCACAATATCACCACGCTCATCACAAGATGCATGTTTCATCTCAACATAGCACCGTATAGTGCAAATACGGGGTTCCAAACCCTCGGTATATCATTCATGACTACCACTCACCTCGAACCGGCCAAAATCCTAGCTCGCCTTGCGCTTCCTTCGCAAATCGACCTCCTGGAGTGCCAAATCTGATCAAAACCAATAAGAATACATCAAAATAGGCTAATGGAACACAACCCAATTGAAATGACTCGAAAAACACCCAAAAATACGAAGTTGCAAAAATCCGAGCCCCGGGCCCGCTTCTCGAAAAATGGACCGCTTCTGCGGTCCCACTTAAAAATCTCGGGGATCACTTTTGCGATCAAAAATTCCGCATATGCAGCCTCCCCAGACCGCTTCTGCGGTTATATGTCCGCTTCTGCGGCCCCGCCTACGCGGTCAAAAATCCGCTTCTGCGGAATTCCCCTGGCCCCTCTTGGACCGCTTTTGTAGCTAGCCAACCGCATCTGCGGAACCGCATCTGCGGAACGCTTCTGCGGTCCTTTTTCCGCAGATGCGGAAACAACAGAAGCAGAAATCTCAATTCAAGCAATAATTCAAATTCTCCTCGTTTAACTATCCGAAATCACCCCGAGGCCCCCGGGACCTCAACCAAAAGTACAGACATGATCTAATACAGTATTCAAACTTGCTCGAATCATAAAAACGCTATCGTTAACATCTAAATCCTCATTTAACATCAAATCAAAGTCTAAATTTTCTTAAAACTTCCGAATCTCACATCCAATCAAAAACCCGACCAAACGACGTTCGAATGACCTGAAAATTTGCAGACATATCCAAAATCACTTAACGAAGCTACTGCAACTCTCGGAATTTCATTCCGACCCTCGGATCAAAATCTCACCTATCGACCGTAATTTGCCAAAATTCCAACTTTGCCAATTCAAGCCTATTTCTATACCGGACCTCCAAATTCGATTCTGATTGCTCTCCTAAGTCACAAATCATCCCCCGAAGCTATCCGAACCATCGGAATTAGATTCCGAGCCCTCTAACTCATGAGTCAATGTCCGGTTAACTTTTCCAAACTATTCCTTCATTAAAGAGACTAGTCATCTCATTTCCTACCGCAGTAACTCACGTGACGACGAATCGGGTAGTCACAACCTGTTAATGCAAGTTGTTAAAAGGATTAAAATAAAAGAGTTAGAGATTTCTAAACTTCGTGGCTTGCCTAGCTTCTACGAGTAGGCGCCATCACGACTCCTAAGGGTGGAAAGTCTGGATTGTGACAATAATACTTGAATTCTATGTTTCACAAAGTGTTATAATTATATGTGTTTCCAAGATTTTAAAATGACATGATGATATAGTTTTCAAGTTTTAAGAAAAATAAACATGGTGATAAAATTTTTCCATATCCAAAAAAAATAATTATATAAATATATAGAAGAGCAAAGATGATTTACCAGGGGTAAATTGACATTTCCTATTATCATAAAGTGCTTCAAGTGTAAATTGCTTACTCCAGTATCTTCCCTTCCACACGAATTGGTGTAGAACCATTTCTGTTCTATTCATGCTTTCAAGAATACTCACTTCATGTTCTTATATATCTCCTACAATTTTAGGTATGATTCTCTCCCAATTTTCTCTAGTCTATTTTTTCTTTTTTTGATTTTTCGAGATCTCTAAACAGATTCCAATTTGAGGTTTCAGGTTTGCCCAAGAAAAAAGCCCTGGCAGTGCCCAATTTAGCTTTTTTGGACTCTGCTCCACTTTTTTTTATTTTAGGTTACTTTTTGACTAATCTATTGAAGTTATTATTTTGAGTTATGAAGACAATACATATCTACTGAATTTTGAATTCCCATTGATTTCTACCATTTAAGGAATGTCTACGTGTTAAAGTTTTTGGATTTTTGGATGTCATTGTGTGTATAGATTTTGCTCAGTTTCATCTTAAAGTTTGTCCCTTTCCTTCCTCTCAAATTATGAATTGCGTACTGTTGCTTTTGTGTAATATTTTCCTTGGTTGTTCTACTTTGGTGACATATTATTCTGTCTCTAGGGGGAAGGAAAAGTTAAAATTTTAGTTTAGACTGAAAAAGCCTTTTATTGCTTTGATATAGTTTCCTTTGCTATTTTTAGTGTCATGGTTTATTCTTCTCTTTCGACTTTCCTTTGGTACCTAAGAAGTAGAAAATAGAGAAAATGAATACCAAATTCAGTACAAAGGCAGATTATAAGTTGTCTTGTTTGGGAAGAAACTCAAATCAAAATGCATTTCAAAATACCTATCAATAAAAATCATAGTGTCTTTTGGATATGATTCCATGGAGTAACTAACATGTTGATACTACATCAGATTCAACATTCAAAGATTTTCTCTACTTTTACTGGCGTTGATGTTTCAGTGGCAGACAAATTCAGCCATTCCTACATTTCTCACTTATTTCTACTTCCATTAAGCAGACTTGCACTCATACTTGCAGTTTGCATTTTCATCAGACAAACTGATGACAGTTATTTTCATAAAGAAGATATTTGTGAAATTGAACGTCGCACGATAGAGATAAATGGTAACTTGAAATAGGTTTATCTATTGCATGAATTTTATGATTATTACTCATTTTCGTCTCTTGTAGTGTAGATGCGCGTTAAAATATATACCCTGCATTTTGAAATTGCAAATCCGGGAAAAAAATTACTATGTAAATTGTCAGAAAAATCACTTAAAATAGCAGCATCTCCTAATGGATAATTGCATAAAGAACTTATGCATAAGTTTTAACCCAATTAGATGTACCCCTTTTCTAGATTGGTTAATCTAGAATTCTTCACTTTGATCATCTCTACCAATCCTGCTATATATTAAACTATTATATGTTGTTACACAATATACTTTCGGATCGGTTTTTGGCAAAAGCGTCTATTTTTTAAGTTTTGAAATTTTCTTAATTTTTTTAGATGAAGTTAGTGTCCAGACCAAAGTAGTTTAAAGGTAATTCAAAATTGATAGAGCTGGAGGGACAACAACAACTAGCAGGTAAACTGTTGTGACTACTCTAACAATTCTACTGGATAGTGAGTTCATTCAACCCCAACTCTCTTGGGATGAAGCTGTTACACACGATATTGATGTAGTAAGTAGTATTGCCATAGTCTAGGCAAGAAATAAACTATGATGTTACACATCAATATCAGGTTTATAGTGATTTAGAAAATAATACATGTGAATGAAAGGTTATGAAATTTGAGAAATCTCACTAGTGCTTTGATCTACGGGAATAGGCCACAAGAGGCTAACTTATGAGAAGTTATGCTATGCATTGTTCAATATAGAAGATTATATCCTACACCAAATATAAGACAATGGCCAGAATGGATCATAAATTATATACAGCTTTATTGAAGAGAATGTTAGGAAGATATGCAAATATTGAAGGTGCATATTCTGCATATAATTAATTGTTGCTATTTGTGTTGATACATATACCTGAAATTTACTCTGTTCTAGGATCTGATAGAGAGTTATGGAGATATCTGTCATAAGTTTCTAATTCAGTTGGGACTTGAAATATTGGTGTACTTCTCACACTTTTGTTTCTTACTCCAGTATCATTCTTCTTCCTTCTTGTTTTGTATATATGGTAAAGAACCTAACATGTTTAATTTTTTTTTCTAGCCAGGATTTGCAAGAACGAAAATTTGGTGCAGCTTACCATAATTAGAAGCCCCAAGTAGAATTCATGACATTTAACTTCTCAATGCATTGTTCGAGTTTTTATTTTCTTTCAAACGCTATTTTTATATTTTTTTTTCAATTATTATGGACATAAATATGTGAACTCATCCACTAATTTCTCAAGTGAAGTACAAGCATCGAATTAGTTCAAAGTGCCCATGACTATTATGTACCCTCTGTATTTGTCTGCTAAGAGGACAAAAAATATATTTGCAAACAGGATGGATTAGGTGATTAGGTTGACTCTCATGCAATGGATAAATAGCAAATAGGAGCAAAATATTTCTTACCTGGAGATATATTTGCGCTTGGTAGTCTGGTTGTTATGAAGGTAATGATTTTAAGGTGCACGTACTTGTGGTTATTCCGTGTTCCTGTATTCAAAGAAAAATTATGAGTTTTGCGGGGGAGGTTGGTTCGTGCCTTTGTCTGCTTGTTTTGCTTTGCTCTGAAGATCATGTTCGAGTTACCCTGGGTAACACCTGGCTGCCATAGAAATAAAGTTTTCAAAAAATATGCACTTATTTGATGAAATAGAGTTATTATAGAAAACATAATGGTATATAATATCAAGTAAATTAGATGAACTAATGACTGCGACACTTTTAGAGACATTGTAACTTCTTTGCATTAGAATTTTGAGGGTCCTCCTTAAAATTATGCCCCAGTTTAGTTAGTGATCCTTTGGCCGTTTTGCATGTAACGAAGTTTGTTGGACCTACTCTGGAATTTTGAGGGTCCTCCTCAAAATTCTACCCCAGTTACTTAACTGATTTTCTGACTGTCTTACATATGATGACGTTGGTTGGACTTGCTCCGAAATTTTGAGGGCCCTCCTCAAAATTCTGGCCCAGTTTCTGGTTCTGGGGGAATGAAGATCCTATCAAGATGTGATCGAACCCACATTTCCCTATTAAACGGGAATCAGATCAAGCGTAGTTCAGTTACATCGGATGAAGAAACGTACACAATCTAAACATAGTATCTCTTGACTGCGTCTGAATTAATAGATTTTGGCCAAACTTCTCCGTCCATTTCTACAAGTATGAGCGCTCCTCCTGTTAGTACCCTCTGAACCATATAGAACCCTTGCCAATTGGGTGAAAATTTTCCTTTGGCTTCATCTTGATGCGGGAAGATTCGCTTCAGCACCAGCTGTCCCGGTGTGAATTATCTTGGTTTGACCTTTTTGTTGAAAGCTCTGGACATTATATTCTGATAAAGCTGACTATATCACACTGCATTCATCTTTTTTTCTATCTATGAGGGCTAATTTCTCATAGCGGCTCCTTATCCATTCTGCATCACTAAATTCGGCTTCTTGTATGATCCTCAAAGAAGGAATTTCAACCTCGGCGAGAATGACAGCTTCGGTATCGTAAACCAGCAAATAGGGAGTTGCCCAGTTGATATGCGGACTGTGGTACAGTATCCCAAAAAGGCGAATGGTAACTTCTTGTGCCATTTCTTGTGATTTTCTACCATTTTTCTTAGTATCTTCTTGATGTTCTTGTTGGCAGCTTCCACGGCTCCGTTCATTTGAATCTTGTATGATGTGGAGTTTTTGTGCTTGATTTTGAAAGTTTCACACATTTCTTTCATCAAATCACTGTTGAGTTTGGCAGCATTGTCAGTGATGATGGACTTAGGAACCCCGAATTCATATTTTGCGGGGTTCAGTTTTAAATTGTACTCTCGTTGCCGGTCAAAGAATTTCCTCAAGTCTGCTATATGATCTGTGGCTCTCTTGGATTTGATAATGATGTCATCAACATATACCTCTATTTCCTTGTGTATCATATCATGGAAGATGGTCATCATGACCCTTATATAGGTGGCCCCGACATTCTTCAAACCGAATGACATCATTTTGTAGCAGTACACCCCCCATAGTGTAATGAAAGCTCTTTGCTGTCTTCTTCGTCCATCCAAATCTGATGACAACCCGCGAAGCAATCTACAAAGGATTGGAGTTCATGCTTGGCAGAATTGTCGATCAGAATGTGTATATTTTGCGACGGGAAATTGTCCTTGGGACTCGCTCTATTTAAATCCCGATAGTCAACACACACCTTAACTTTTCCATCTTTCTTCAGAACCGGTACGATGTTGGCTAACCAGGTTGGGTACTCAACTACCTCCTTGATTTTTAGCTCATGTCTAGTTTGAACTCTTTGAGTTTCTTCTTCACCGGCGGACACATTGGGTTGGTAGGCAACTTATGAGCCACTATGGATGTGCTCAGACCGGTCATGTCATCATACGACCATGCAAAAATATTCTTATATTCTTTCAGGAAACAAGTGTATTCTTTCTTATCGGACGGTGACAGGTGAATACTTATGCGAGTTTCTTTGATGGTTTTAGAATCTCCCAAATTGATTTCCTCAGTTTTGTTACATCTTGCATTTCGTACGTTAAAAGCTTCACCTTCAGTTAATTGACGTAGGCTTGGGATGAGATAATCTTGAGGTTAACGTATTTATGCTAGTTATAACAAGCGATAAGTAAGTGTCATAAAGGGTAAAGGGTACACGAACTAAAGAAATGAGTTTCGTGGAAGGTTGACATTTGGGATAAAACATGGTCCGAGCTATAATACCCGATATTTAAGGACTAGTACCATACAACGTACCATATGATCGTGATAATATAATGTATAAAGTATATTAAAAATGAGTAGTATTTTAGGTAATTTGAGATAATTCTTAATGATGTGAGTAATTGGTTAATTATTAGGTAACGGGACATTACCTAGTTAATTATTTAAAAATGAGATAAGATCAATTGCGCCCCCCCCCCACCCCCCAAAATGCGGCAAAAAGCCACAACCTAAGAGAATGACTCTTAGTCATTCTATGATTAGGTGGCTACCTAATGTTAATAAAAACTTAACAAGTCTAGTTCCATTTTTCAATTTGGAAAAAAAGAAGCAGAACGTCCTTAACAAGAATTCAATTATCATTCTTCCTAGTTTAAAACATTTCTTTGTTCAAGAATAAACTTTAAACGCACATTGACCACAATAATGGCCTTCAACTCTTTCTCTACAAAAAGTTAATAATCAAGGAGAACCGGCAAGATTCTAGTTACTCCAGAGTTCTTAAGTTCTGATGCATTCCAAAGTTCTTTCATATTTGTAAGCAAGCTTTTAATAACGAGTCCAACAACAGCAATTCATTTTGCCTTTCAAGAACAGAAGCTATTCAATCCATAAAGGCTTCCAACAAATTCTTGAAATAAGAAAATTCCAATGAGAATTGTTAGAATCGTAGCAACGTAAAATTTTACGGTTCTAAAGGAGTATGAAATCTTCTCCAAGAATATTATACGGAGTTCTCCTTACTCCAGGTATGTTAAGGCTATCCCTTCTCTCTTTTAGGCATACAGAAGAAACGAGCAAACACACAGTTTTCATAAACGACTCTATTCATAGAAATACTAGAGGTCTTTGTGTTCTTGATTTCCCATTTAACATATTATTATATCTTTTATTCATGGGCCTCGAAATAATATGCAGTTGGAAAAATTTATCCGGAAGGAATATTGAGATCATTACATATATGTATATGGGATATGGGAAAAAGGTTACAGCGTTATATATGCACCACCACCTGATCAGTTGGTATATGTTGATGATGTTGCTCATTATGGCCAAGATGATATGATGGAATACCCTCAGAGGCTTGATGATATTATGTACACCTATACTTATGCATGACACGACATTTATATGCACGTGCACAACATTATAAATGTTTCAGCATTTATAAAGTTATTCCGATTTACAGATGGATTTCGTTATTCTATGTTTCATCTACGTCTCGTATGTACTGATTTTCATGCCTCACATACTCAGTACATTATTCATAGTGATTCCCTATTTTTTGGGACCTGCATTTCATGCCCGCAGGTGCAGGTACCCAAGTCGACGGTCCCTCTTCTTAGGAACCTTAATCAGCGAGAGTTGGCGTGCTCCACTTGATCTGGAGCTGCTTTTGATTTTGGTACGATATGTTTGTATATAAATATATGGGTATGATGTGGCTCAGTCCCGTCTTTGTACAGTTATATTTCTATTAGAGGTATGTATACAGTTATGTATAGTTGGATAGTAAGAATCCTTGCCTGCTCGCCCTATTGTATTTTTTTCGCATGTACATGTACATATGTCTTTTGGACAGGTTTCCCTCGCATATGTTACTCATGTCTATATCTTAAACTCATGCTTAAGGGTGTTCGACAGGTAGACCTCAGGCACCCGTTGCGGCCCATCGGTTTGGGTCATGACAGGTTTCGTCCAAGTTGGACTTAGGTTTATTCTTGAAATTCTCAACTTCTCTGATAACTTCCTCAAGTATCTCATCATCTTCCTTCGAGTCACTATACTTATGTTACGTTCTCTCACTACATGTCATAGTCGTTGGTTCATCAAGGTAAGAAATAGTAATTCTGTAGAGGGAAAATATAAAAGATAATAATAAATACTAAAATAACAATGCATTAATTAAATTTCGAAAACATCAAAAAAGGTATTGCTCGATGACTCGAGCAATTATTTCAAAAGAAAATACGTCTTAAAACAAAATACTATAAATATCTTAAGTGCTTAAAATGGCTTTTAAAATAGATCATGCTAATTGCCAGGCTATCCAGGAACTCGACGGGCCCGAGATGATGCAGTAGTCCGATTCATGAGAACAACTCCCTTCTCTATGGTCTGAATGGTGAGATCTTCTTCCTCCTCCTCCTCAACTATTACGTTGCAGTCCATGTGTTCATCATCCAGAAACAGATTCCTCAGGCCAGCTAAAGCCTTATCTTCTTCAGATCCCCATATCACGTCAGTCTGCTGAAATATCTTATGCAGATACGGTATCACCTATTCAAGAGGGTAATAGGGGCCACGCAATAGCGGCAACCAATCATCGTACTCCTGCCAAGTGTACTGATACCCAAGTCCAAAGGTGGTACCGTGACGTTTTGTTTGTATTGGCTTAGTGATTCCCTGGAGATTCTTACCGAGACCATTGCTGGGTTTATACCCCGACCATGCTGGTATGAATTCTAGTTTGCTGCTCCACTATTTATCTTTCTTAATTGCATTGACACGCTCGATGCGGTGATAAGTTTTTCCACCTAACTTTCTTCTATTCTCGACAACTGGGACGGTTTGACTGGTGTAAATGGGATTACTTCCATCTCCATAAATGATTACCTCCAGATGGTTCCATTCGAACTTCATGGCCTGGTGTAGTGTAGAAGTCATAGCTCCGGCGGCATGTATCCAAGGTCTTCCCAGTAAAATATTGCACGTAGCAGATATGTCAATACCTGAAACTCAATATCAAACCAAGTCGGGCCCATCTGCAAACGAAGGTTAATTTTCCCAATTGTGGCCCTTTGAGACCCATCAAATGCCTTCACATCCATACTCCCTGCTTGTATCTCATGGAAAACTTTACCCAACCTTTTCAAAGTAGTCAACTGACAAAATTTGAGGCTTCAACCCCCATCTATTAAGACTCCAGCGATGAATTTGTCCTCAAGTTGTACTGTGATGTGCAGCGCTCTATTGTGACTTAGTCCTTCAAGTGGTAATTCATCTTTCTGGAAGGTGATCTTGTGGCTTTACAGTACTTTCCCTGCCATGTTGGACATTTCTCCACTGGTGATGTTAGGTACATAAGCTTCATTCAACACTTTAATGAACGTATTCCTATGCGTCAGGATTCTGTAGCAGCGATAGAATGGAAATTTGACTAGGGGTTTTGTTCAAATGAACAACAACAGAGTATTCTCTTGCCTTTACTTTCCTCCAGAGATCATCTGGACCAGTTTCAATGATAGGTTGTTTAGCAGCATCTTCCTTGCCTGTTCCTCCCAAATTTTCAGGTGTATAGATTCTTCCAGTTCTAGTCATGCCTTGTGCAGCACCAGACTCTTCCATTTTTGCTTTTCCTTTTCTTCGAGCTTTGGAAACATAATCCCAAGGTATGGCGTCGGAATTGAAGGGTGGTGTGGAGGCCACTGTCACAGTAAAGGGTGTGGTTACTTCTACTTCAAATGGAGTAGGTATAGTCGAAGGTGTTGTCACTTTAATTTCAAAAGAACTAATGTGGTTATTTCGACTTCGACATGTGGTTGTATCTGTACCACAATAGGAGTGAGTGTAATTGCAGGCTTCTGAGGGTCTTCACCTTCCCGGATAAGCCTGGTTAATCCTTCAGGATCCTATTCTTCATCAGTTTCTATCACATTTACGCCTTCACCCTTATGATCTGGGAGGGGATTGTTGCGGACATTTGGTATGGCTTCCTTTGATTGTATGACTTTGGTATCAATCAGGTTTTGAATCTTGTCTTTTAGAGTGCGGCATTCATCAATAGTATGCCCCTTCATGCCGGAATGGTAAGCATATATTTTGTTCGGGTTGACCCATTGGGAGGAGTTTTCCATGGCGACAGCGGGAATTGGGATGACATATTCGGCAGCCTTCAGTCTTTCATATATCTGGTTGATGGGCTCAGCAATAGGGGGTGTATTGTTTGGGTAGCCTGCGATCAATATTGGGTCTGGGTTTTTGATAGTTTTGACGGGTTGAGGTGAATGGTAATAGGCTAGCTGGGTGTTATAAGTGTGGTAGGCGGTAGCGGATTGAGGATATCTGGGAGTTGAAGGTTGGTATGTGAGTGGAGATTTTGGACCTTGGGCTACCATCACTGCCCCTGCTACTTTCTTCTTTGATATACCCCTAACTGTAATGCTTTGTTCATAGACTGCAATGCCTCAAAGTTAGTTACCATCGTGCTCTTGATCCCTTCTTCAGTCCTTTCCCCGAGCATGATGATGTTGGGTAATTTGTGATTTTCAATGACCATTAACCTTTCATAGTATTGTAGATCCTGGGCCCTAACGAAGAATTTGTTTATCTGCTCTTCTTCCAATGCCGGCCTAAACATTGCAGCTTCTGGCCTCCATCGAGTAGCATACTTGCGGAAAGATTTTGTTGGTTTCTTCTTGAGGTTCTGTATGTAGAAGATGTCCGGTGCATTCTCTGTATTAAACCTAAATCGGTACATGAAATTCGATGCCATGCTTACCTAATTAACTAACTTCTTGAGATTTTGACTGATATACCAAGATAGGGCGTCTCCAGTGAGACTCCTTATGAATAGCTTCATGAGAATTCTTTCATCTTTCCTAACTCCCACGAGCTTGTCATAGTATGTCCTCAAATGTACCTTTGGGTCGCTTGCTCTGTCAAACATCTCGAACTTTGGAGATTTGTAACCCTCCGGTAGTTCTACATCTGGCTGAATGCATAGATCCTCATAATTCAGAGCCTCAATTCCTTTGCCTCCTTCAATGCCCTGGACTCGAATTGTGAGCTTCTTGAGCTCCTCTTCCATGTTCTTAATGAGTAGGTCCTTTTCGGCGAATTCTAGTATGTATGAGATTGGTAGAGCACAGTGGGGTAAGGTTTCTAAGTATATGGGATTATTTTGGTGGGTGTCAGAGGCTTTAGTGTAGTAGTGATCATTAGTGGAATTTTGTGTGTCAGGGGTAGGTTGTGGAGTATTTTGAGGAGTATGGTAAGTGGTTTGTGGGTATTGAGTTGGGAGGTGCTGGTGCTGAGGAGGTGTAGGTACTGGCGGAGAATTAGGATTTTGGGGAGGTGTTGCATATTGATAGGGTGCGGGAGGATTTTGCAGACATTGGATTGGTGTGGTTTGAGGAGGTGCTGGGTTTTGAGCATTTTGCTGGTTAATATTTGGGACGTTTAGGGTGAGGGAGAGGTTTGCCAAGTTGCGTACCTGCTCAAGTTCCCCTTGCAATTCTAGTATTTTCTGTTCCAATCGTAGGAAATCATTCTGGGCTAGATCACTCATATCATCCATTTTGATTTTTCCCTTGCCTTTCGGATTACTTGGAGGGGAAGGAGGTGGTGGGCCTCAAGATCTAGTGTGATATGCTGACGATGTCAGTATGTACGAACCAACCTTAGGGGATGGGAATAATCAAAATAAAGAAAAATGCAAAAAGGTAAACAAGTTAGTAAGGATTCTGAAAAGTATTTGCAGTATTTAAACACTTATTGTAGGAACGTAAATTCACGTCGTAATTTGGGGAACCTCGTTGTGCCTGAGGTAAGCCTAGGGGCAAGTAAATTTGGAGAGATTTAATGCCGATAAATGCCTCATTTCATTAATGTAATAAATAAGGCGAACCTAAAAATGACAATAAATAAATGAGTTACTAATGGCATTTCCCTTATTACATTCAAAACGTTTCAGAAAAACAATTAAATCTAATCTACTTGGTCCCGGAGGGTCCTTCTCCATATTTGACCTTCTTGGCTCTGTCGATCAGATTCTCAGGTCGTGCATGTCCAACAGCAGGTACGCCCTTGCTAGGTGTCCTCCCCCGTTGCCCTCTTCATTTTGATAGTCTACGACCCTTTTCCTCATCTTTCCTTCCAGTTCCATTAGACCCTGCTCCGAATATTCCAGCCTTTTTGTTGATCTTGTAGCCATTTCCTTCCACTCGTTAGTTGACTCCACGTCGAACTTGTGTTGTTCCAAATGCCTAGCTTCGAATTCAAGGACTCTTTTACGTAGCTTCTCATATTTCACTTGTCCTTCAGCAGCTTCATCTATGACCCTATTTCCTTGACCAACCCCTGGCTCGACTATTCCTGCTATGTTATCTTCTAACCATGATGGGTAGAAGTACACATGACCTCCATGATATCGATCTGGCTCGATGGTATCCTTTTTCACGATAATCTTCAAGTGCCACATTTGCTAGGCCTCATATTTGTATGGAGTGGCATCATCCTGAAAATCGGCTCTGTAATGACTCATTTTGGAGACTCGTGGTATGACTTATTTTCTACCAGCTTGTCTCATGACTCTGATAGGAACATAGGGATGTATTCCCCTTAACCCAATCAACACCAAATGCAGAACATCCCTGGATCAAATGATGAATTCATTAGTAGGGAACTACTCGAACATCCAGTGAACCTGGTCCTCTGTCAAATTGCTGGAAAATTGTGCCCATTCTATAGCATTCTCTGGCTGTACAAACCTGTCTAGGATAAAGGTCATTCTTCTAGGATGGTGGAAAGCTATGTGATTGTTCCATGGTCTCCGTGGAAACTCTTGGTGGAATTGGTCCCTCTGAAGATGTTCTAACAACCAAATCTGCAGTAGCAAAGTTATAACCCTTGAAATGTTTGAACCCTTTCTTGCAATGATCTAGAGCCTAGTATATGTCTACTACAATCATCGGAATAATAGTATAGGTTTGTCCCTAAATTCTCTCCATTAAAGTTTTGGTTACCTTGGACAACCTGGTGTGAATTTTGTTCCCTGATCTTGGAAACACTATCATACATAAAAAGCAGATGATGAATACAAAAACCCTACGATGAGTCCAACCCAGGGAAGTGATGAAGAAGTCATCATGGAAGATACGGTAAGATTTGCTATGTCCATATCATTCATAGAGGAAGATGAAGGGTATGTAGGACTTCTTCAGGCACTCCAAGTCATCATTCTTTCTCAGACCCATCATCTTCAGAAACCCCCTCATAGTGCGGTTTTCCAGTACTAGTAAACCGGGACTATCCCATGGTAATCCAGTGAATCCTCTTATTTCCTCCAAAAGAGGAGTCATTTATATATTACCAAAATGGAATATAGCCCTTTCTCCATCTTAGAACATAGTAGCAGCCTCGATCAACATGTTGTTTGGTTGGATGTCCAATAAGGAGGGTAAATTTCCAAGAACCCTTTTTACGTGATTTTTTCGCTTAGCGAAAGATTTTCCCACCAATATAACAATAACAGTGGTATACTTCGTACCATGCCGAATC
>MU679244.1:3505-17247 GCA_026770625.1 Nicotiana glauca | reverse complement strand
CCCCCCCCGGATTCGACTACTTATACATTAACAATTATCATACCGAAATTTATCCCTCAAAACAATACACATATCTTGGTTGCGCCCGTTGGGATTATGGAAATATCGATGGACTTTGGACAAGTTTTTTCTTAGAGGGTTGTTATGCGGACAACACATTAACCCAGGCTAGGTTTGATCATGATGCATGTACAGTCATTATCAGAGTAAGGTTTCTATAGAAGTCTAAAGTGATACCCTCAAGTAGACAACTTGAGAGGGCAAAGCACGGAACCGTCGACTATACTGCTGATCGACTAGTTTTACCGCAAATAAGCCTTTCCAAATTTAAAGGGCGATTTTGAGAAGAGCGCGGACACTCATCAAGCGTCGCTATGGTATTAGTATGCACGAGTGGAATATGATGTTGAGCATGCATTATGCAAGAAATAACACATTGTCAAGTATTTTCAGATGTTTGAAAATAAATGCAGTATTGAGTGAACGTAAAGACATAAAGAAAAACAGGGAAGAAGTTAGTTCGCAAAATGAAGGAATTGTAATAAATCAAATAAAGGGGTAAGGGTTGGGGAGAGACATGATATAGCAAAATTGAAAGTTGGGAACAAGTGAACATACAATGTAATTAAATGAAGAGTTGCATATGAGTTCATATAAAGGGGATATAGGGGAAAGGATGTGCATGTAGCAATAAAGGAAAACAAGAACGGGATATTCAAATAATAGCAAAATAATAGAAATATGCTTATCGAGAGAGACTAATTCATGCAGATCAAGTTCGTAATGGTAAGAACCTAAAGATATCCCAGTAGAGTCGCCATGTTGTCGCGCCCCCTTTTTCTCGCAAAATAGGGTTTCGATATTTCTGGGACAACTCTTTTATGAGAGGGTAGGGAATTGGAATTGAAAGAGTCACCACCTAATGGATTAAGGTGTGTTAGGGAACCTAGAGCAGATAACTCATATTACCAGTTTACATCACTAAAGATCGGGTAAGGGCTCGAAATTACCTCGAGGAAAAGGTGTTAGGCACCCCTCAAGGTCCACAACGGTGGGTCCCGGCCGAACTTAGCTTATAAATTAGTCCAGTAAAGAAGTGAGAGGATTATGTAATAGAGATAGGGGGTCCTAAATTTTTTATCCTAAAGGATCACCCGTGCAACATAAATACTATTTCGTAACTCCCTCGAGTCGAGGTGTTACTCATATTATTCAGCGGGCACATACTATCATCTCGTGTTACCCGATTACTATCTTTAAGTTGTTACCTAAAGCGCTTTAATTGATTCTAGTTTGCTCCTATGCGTGCACTACCCGTCCCTTACCTATGGCCCTGGAGGTATTAGGACCTCTATTTGGGATAGTTCTAGACTAAGCCTAGGTTTCTCAAAATGTAAAAGACTAGGCGACAAACGAAACATGTTAGGACTTGCAAGTATAAAGCAAATATGGACTCATGTTAACCTCTGCACATAAAAAGAAAATGCACGCAATTAATTAGTAGGTTTTATTAATCTACAGAATCCTATAGACAGGATATCTATCTGAGAATACAGATGTACGAAAAAAATTTCATTAGGGTAAGTATTAGGACGTACTGTTTGCCTACTGGTTTTAATGAATATCGTTCGGGTACCTCAAACAATAATGCTTATAGAATCAGGAATTATTATCAAGTCCTATAGGCATATTGCCTAAGTGATCAACAGTGCCGATCATACTCAGAACCAATTAATAGAATCTTATAGGCATGATTTCTAATGTCAAATTGACGTAAATCCTATAGGCATGATCTCTAGGTTTAAAATTGATTTTAATCCTATAGGCATGGTATTTATTATTGGATTGATTTAAATCCTATAGGCAGGGTCTCTAGGTTCGAAATTGATTTTAGTTTTTAGTGCTACAGGTATGATATCTATTTAGCAGTAATACGAGCAGAAATGGTGCATATTGCCAGAAAGGAAAAACAGTTAGATCAACAATGTGGTCCTATAGGCATGATTGCTAATATATGTTTGTTAGACAAGTTAATACAATCTATAGGCAAGATTTCTAATACAATTTAATTTCCTATAGGCAAAATTTCTAATATGCAAGCACAATACATCACTCACACGATTTTAACAGAGATGAGGTAAAACAAGATTAACGGAGCAAATAAAACCCTATTGGCAGGATTTCTACCCGGATTGCCCAAAGAGAATAAAGACCCTTCCCAATTTTACTATATACCCTAGAATCTGTTTGTTACAAACTTATTATAGGCCAGAGTAAATTAATAAACTACATAATAGTAGTAAGATAAGCTATAGGGAGCCTTCATTAAGCCCAACTGAACCTGGCAATCAGGACTATACACCAATTAATTTTGAGGCTCATTTTATAGGTAAAGCATAGCCAAAATATGAGTGATTCACTCATAGCACATATAGAACCAGATTTCCAGTGTGTCAAAGTTCCCAAGGGACTCAGGACCCAGGGCAGTGCTCACACCAGAACCATGTATTTAGCAGATGATTCACAAGAGATGGGTAACCAATTCCCATTGTGTCAGAGTTCATAGGAGTCTCATGTGGACCCTGAGCAGTGCTCACACTGGAGTGGTTGAGAACCTAAGGGACTAAGAGTGAGGTTTTTAAAAATCAGCATAAAAAGGGGTGTATGGGTAGATTTCAAAACATTTTGATTTCAGAAGAAACAAGGTTTAGAACACAAAATTGCATTCAGAAAACAGCAGAGAAGTACATAGTTTCAAACAGGTTAATTCAGAAGAGAGACTTAATTACACTAAGGGAACATGCTGACATTTAAGACAACCATTGTTTAATCACATAAATAAATTAGGCAAAGCAATCAGATCACCATATGACATATTAACAGACATGGCACATGAGCAACAAATTAGGACAAATTAACTAATTACATTCTTGTAGTATCCTAAGAATGCAAGGTTCGAAACAGGTGCAGGATTAACAAATAGTGTGCCCAGACAAATTTGAACATTGAGCTAACTTATAAGAGGATTCATATTATTCAAAATATCTAATCTTAAACTAACAGTATTAACTATAAGATTAGAAGAGAGTCATAGGAGCATAAAAAGTAGAATCATGCTAAAAGTAAGGTTCAAGACATGTTGTTCAAGTAACACTGATTATGAAAAACATGGAGAATGAAATGACAAGGGATAAGGGCTTACCAGTTAAGCAAGAAAGCAAGTAGATATGCTATAGCAGTTAAGTAAAAGAACTGCTGAGATGAGAAACAATAAGCACAGAATCAAAGTAAAAGAACTAAGTTTTAGTGAGAGTATGGGAGTTCGAGTCTTGTTTGAAAGGGGAGAGGGAAAAGGGTTTAAATAGTGTTCAATTAGGCATACAAATAAGGGAATAAATCAAACATACACAAATAAGGAAAGAAAATAAATCCAGAATCAATTAAATTCAGATTTTAGTCAATTAATAGTAATCAGGCAAGTACTACTTATAATACGGTAAGTATCATATAGAATCAATTATCGATCAGCAAATAAGGTAAAGAAGTAAAGGAACAAGGTAGGATAAACAAAATACGGAAAATATCGGTACTATACGAGAAAGGAAAGAGTAAATGGAAGTCAGTAAAAGGTTTCAACCCTTATTTTTGGGTAAAATCATAAAATCAACAGAGATAAAAGGCAAGAATCTCATGCTTCATAGGATGAACATAGACGGGAACATGTTTACAGAGTACACAACCGAAACAGATCCGGCCCCTAAATAGAAAAGGTTTAAAACCCTAATTTTAGATAAGCCATAAAATCAATAAAAACAAAGGTAAAGATTCAAGTATTTTAGTAAAATGAACATTGATAGGGGTTATTCATAGAATCGAACTAGATCTGGTTCAATTAAAGAATATTTGAAACCCTAAATTGGGTAACTAAAAAATCTAACAAAAAATAAGCAGATTTATACGGGATAACAGGAAAAAAAATAAGATTAAACTAGTTTTGGGCTCGAATCGAAAAGACCTAAAAACCCTAAACTTAGGATTAAGTAAGAATCCATAAGATATATGAAAATATTCGTACTTAAAGAGGTTAGAGTGAACACGGACGGAAATAATCAACAAGTTAGAGATTTTGAACCAGATTTGGTTTAGTTCTCTCCAGACTTGCTTTCCATTTTAGTCAAGCTATTATGTAACACCAAAGAACGGGTAGCCAGTAAGGAAATAGGACCAAATAAGGCAAGGAATCACATGTTGATTCCATTTGTGGGGTTAGAATCTGAGGGGAGATGGGAGTGAGTCGCTAGGGTTTCAGAAGAGAAAGAGCGGAGATGAGAGAGTTTGAGAGCGGCGGAGTGGGTGAAATGGGGTTAGGGTTAGACCGGGTAGGATATAATTAAAAGGGATTTGGGTGTTGTGAGTCGTTGATCTTCAGAGATCAACGACTGTTATTTTAAAAAGGGAATTGGGTCAGATTTTTTAAATGGTTATGGGTCTGGGTCAACGGGTATTTGGTATTGGGTATTAGGGTATTGGGCTGGGATAATGGATAGTGTATAAGTCCGAAATTAATTAAGAAAAATGGGCTAGATTTTAAATACCCAATTAAATAGTAAATAGTTTATAAAAAATAATTATAAATAACAAAAATATCACTTGTGCATGAAAATAATGTAAAATAATTACTTAACAATATAAAAATATAAAAAGTCATTTTGTATGTAAATAATGTAATTATGCATATATATAGGTTATTAGTTTAAAATATGCAATTTTAGCCTAAGGATGCAAAATAACTATATATAAAAATATCTAAAGCTTAATATGGATATAAATGATGTAAAAAAATTAAATAATAAATTATTATAAAATTATTTATGATGCAATTAATAATTATTTATATAAAAATACAGGAATAAATTGATTAAAAGCCTTTAAAAATTATAAAAAATATTTGATGATGCCCATGCACTATCTTCAAGGTATACATGCATTTTTGAAATATATGAGGAAAAATTGAATGTCAACAATAATGTCATGCATATGCCTATAAATATCATGCCATGCATAGGCTTATGCGTTCATAATATCATTAAGCCTCTGAGGGCATCCCATCATATCATCTCGGCCACTGTGGGCAAATCATCAACGTATACCAATTGAATGTATAAATGAATGTAATGCATGAGATGTACGTCAATAAAATCTCTCGGAACGTCATAAGAACATTATACCTCTGATTAATATCATGAAAAAAACTTTATCAACTTATGTACTTTCTGAGACCCATGAACAGACGATAGAATAATAAGACATATAGGGAATCAAGAACGTAGGAACCTCTAGTATTTCTATGAACAGAGTCATTTATGGAAGTTGTATGCCAAAAGGAAAGAAGGGATAGCCTTAACATGCTTGAGTCGATTCTCTTGACAATACCTCTAACACGCGTCAATTACGACAATACGTAGCGGCGGATCAAAGTAGGAGAAAATCTGTATGATATTCTTGAGAAAGATTGTATCGTGATTACGTAGAAATGCATCTCATGCATAATAGGATCTTGTATGAATTTGCTGGAGCCATATCCGCACGTTGTAATCACAAGCCTTTTCAATTTTGTGAATTTTTGAGAGCCTCCCGCGTTTGAAGCTATTAGGAAGCCAAAGAAAGTTGGGACCAAAGTCTTTAATATTTTGTTGAAACCTTCTTTAATGTGAAAAGATTCAAGAATGAGTTAGAGAGGTTCTCTTAACCCTTCTGAGTGGACCCCACTTAGTGACTTAGTGGCCAAAAATTTCTCCAAAATTTTGCCACATTTTATAGGAATGTAAGAGTCATTTACTTGATCAATCTGCCACGTTAAGAGACATTAAACCTTATCCAATTATTTGAATTAATTATTTAATCTCCTACTAAAAATTATTAATTACCAATTATCCACATAATTAATAATTATCTTAAATTACTTCAAATACTAATCACTTTTAACATACTTTATATACCTCACTATCAGGGTCATGTGGTACCTTGTATGGCACTAGTCCATGAATACAGGATATTATCGATTGGACCGTATTTTATCCCAAATTGCCAAACTTCAACGGAATTCATTTTATTCGATTTGCTTACCCTCTCACCTTCACGAATTTATTCATCACTTGTTTCAAATAGCATAATGTTTATAATCTCAAAATAATCTCATTCCCGAACATACGTCGATTAAGTTACGACAAAACTTTAACATACTAAAATGCACAGGATGTAACATCTTATTTTTGAGCTTCCATCAATTTACTTATGGTTTACTTCCATGTACGAAAACATAGGATGTAAAATTTTCCCTTTTTATGCTTCACACATATGTATATGTAGTTTTATGACTTACGAGATTGGTTAGTTTCATTCCAGGAAGGTTTTGGGTTGATTTGGACCATTTAGTTCCAAATATAAAAACCTAAGTTGGAAATATTGACTGAAGTTTGACTCTTATGAAAACGACTCCAGAATGGTATTTTGATGGCTCCAATAGGTTCGTATCATAATTTTAGACTTGGGAGTATGCCCAAAATCAAATTCAGAGGCCCCTATGTTGATTTGTCTTGTTTTGCTGAAAGTTGGCAATTTTAGGTTTAAAAGTTTTATCAAGTTTGGTCGTCGGTTGAATTTCTGGCTATTGGGTTCGGAATTTTGTTTTGGGTTTGGAACGTTTTTTGCAAGATTTGGTATCATTTTGTGTTGGTTTGATAGAATTCGGACGCTTGGTTGCAATTCTAGAGGTTCTTGAGTTTTCATTTGAAATTCATGTGCGTGATATTCAATTCATAGTTCTAGATGTTATTTTTGTATTTTGATTGCGTGGGTGAATTCGTATGATATTTTTAGACTTGTATGGATGTTACCCGAGCGCTCGAGTGAGTTTCGAACTTGTTTCGAAATAGTTTTGAGCTAAATCAGGTTGTTGGTGTGCTGGTGTCTTTGATGTTGCAATTGTGAACACCAGCATTGCAATTGCGATCTTAGCAGGGGGTCTCAAATGTCGCATTTGCGATGCCTGGATCGCAATTGCGAAGTAGTACCTGGGTTGGGTAAGTTAGTATTTGCGAGTGAGTAGGCTTAGCAATTGCAAAGCCCATGTCGGATTTACGACTTCCCACATAGGTTGTTGATGATAGGCTATAATTAGGTATTTTAGTCGATTATTACACTCTAATTTACTGCACTTTAGTTGAGTTTGCGCTTTAATCGCTAGTGTTTTGCACAACGGTGTGTTTTATGCCTTGTAGGAGTGATTCCGCGCTATATAGATGTTATGGAATGAATTCAAGTAATTTGGATCTTTGAAGTCTGAGTAAAAGCCCAAGGAATTAAGCAGGGATCGTATTCGGGGGTCAAATTTGATAATTAAGTACGAACGAAGACTCGAGGAGGCATATTGCGCACTATCTAGTTAAATAGACATAACTTTTTTCTCAGAACTCTATTTGGGCTCCATAAAATATGGTTAGGAAGCTAACTCAAAGGTATACAAATTTCATGTTTTATATTTTTGCAAATTCCAAACGAAACAGGGTGAATAACTACGGTTACGGTAGGACCGCGGAAGAACACTGCTGCAGATTCTGAAGGCCACTCTGGCTGCGGTCCTAGCGTAACCATGGTAGGACCGTGGCAGGAAGCGTAAATTTCAGGGACCAAAGTACAAAATATGGGATTTTAAGCCCTACACCCTATATTAAACGAAGGAAGCAGGCCAAAAGAAAGGGGAGACACTACTTTAGGGTTAGACAACACCCTTGGAGGCAAGAACACGCAAGGAGCAAGGCGGGGAATTCTTCTATGAGTTTTTCTTTCCTCTTCCTATTTTTTATTGTTGGTTATGATTTTTAGTATTTTAGTTTTACATACTATTATAAATAGCTAATTTGTTATCTAGAGTTTTGATAGAACCTTTTGTAGGATAAATTCTTGTTATATTTTTATATAATTGAGCCATAGCTTTTCTCTATTTGTTCAACTACGTTTATATTTTGGTTGATCGAATAGCTCTCTCAATTAGCTGTGCCTATTTAGTATGCATAGCTCAGGATAGAGTGCATATTTAGGTAATTATTAAACAACACCACTCTCAGAGTATATGAGAGATCAATAACCGAGGGTTTAAAGGCGGAATTAGGGATAACGAAGCCTTGGGTACGATCTGAAGTGAGCTGTATTAAAAGCCAGCTAGCGTAGCTCAGGAGAGTGCACCTAGTAAATTTTCGTAGTTACTCGGGAGAGATTTACGGTAATAAGAGTGCTCATGATCGGTAGAGAATACTGAGGCGAAATTATAGAAGACATAGCGGGAAGAATTTCGACAATAGGGTAAATTATAACTCTAGACCTCCTTAATATTTTCTCTAACCCTTAGTATCATTTGTTGTTAATTTATTATTTTAATTCATTAGTTAATTAGTTAAACACAAGAATCTAAATATCTATAAGTTAGGAATCGTTCAAGCTTGTTTTCTCAGTGACACTGAACAGTTGTAGCTAAACCTTAGTTATCTGTGGGATTCGACTCCGGACTTGTAAACCGGATCATATTTGCAATGACCGCATTGTCCTTTTGATAAGGCATAGTTTGGCGTGATCAAATTTTGGCGCCGTTGACGGAGAACTAACGGTGTATTTGTAGGTGTACATACTGCAAGGTTTCAAGTTTGAACTTTTATTTTATTATTTGATTTTTTTATTTTAGTTTTATTTGTTTATTTGAGAAACATGGAAACATGGAATTATGAGAATTTAGATGTTGGTAATTCTACTTTTAATCCCCCTTATGCATATTGTGAAGAAAATCACTCAGGGCAAAATTATCAAAATATTCCCGAGAGCGAGTTTTGTGCACCAACTCAATCTTATGTGTGGAATGTGTGTGATATGTGTGGTGGTCAAGATGGTCACTTTCACGGTTGTGCTTATATTTCTTATCTTCCCCCAACCCCTTACTTTGATGGTTCTTCTTTTTCTGGTAAAGTTAATAGGAGCAAAAAATCCATGTATGAGGACCTGAAAGAGATCGAGGATATGCTAAAGTGCCTTACGAAATAATATGATGAGATACAATTGCGGGTACAAAGGCAAGGGGGAACTATTCACAACTTGGAGGGTCAAGCGAATAAATTAATTGAACCTGGTAAAGCGCAACAAGTTGACATTGTAGATCGTAGCCAATATGAGCAAGAAAGAGCTGTAGAAATTGCCATATTACTGGAGGATTTAAAAAAAATATGAGGATGAGCTAGAGGAGGAGGCTAGAGTAGAACACCAACAATCAATCGCACTAGATTTTGAGGATGTCGATGTTGTAGAAGAGATACTAGAGTCAACCAAGGATATTGAGGATACATATTTAGTTGATTCTATTGTCATTAGTGTTAAGAATGTAGACTGTCCCAATGTTCATGTAGTTGAGGGCATTGGTCCTCACTCCAAGCATTTTTCCACATTGTGTTTAGATGATGATATGGAAATAGAGTCGTCCGAGCCATTTGCGGAGTCGAGGAATGAGGAACAAAGTGCTTACATTCTGGAATTCTTCTTGCCAGAAAGTCGGGATTACACACCTCATCTAAAGGCCAAGAAGTGCAGAATACTACATTATTTTTTTGGGCCAGTCAGATTCGTTCCACCACCCCAAGAGCATGATCATAGATCAGAATCAAAACTTGGGGTCCGATTCACAAGTTCAAAGTTGAGGCAGAAAGTAATTCACGTCGTGTCGTGACGTTAAATCAAGCATTTGTTGGGAGGCAACCCATCTTTATTGATTTATTTTTTTATTTTTTATTTTTTTTAATTGTATTATTTTTGTAGTGTCAATTTTTTATTTTCTAGGAGCATGGAAAGCAAAGGTATTGGAAGGATGCAACAGCAAACCAAATGGTTGGAACTAAGTGTGAGGTACCCGCACAAAGAACCAAGCTTGGGAGAAGTCTGAGTACCCCATAAGCTGTTAATGCTTTGGCCTTTGGCCTACCAGGGAGTTTCTTTTATCCTCTTATTAGTATGGTGTGCACTGGGGACAATGCACAATTTTAAGTGTGGGGTGAGGAGATTGTCTAGGTGACTTTCTATACTATTTTAGTTGTGTTAGTTTAATTGAATAAATTTTTTTAGAAAAAACAAAAAGAAAGAAAAGGATTGGACTTTTCCCGACGATGGATCCATTAGATAATTTTCTTGAGGGATTTAAGCGTGACGACCCGACCCGTCGTCACGTGAGTTACCGCCCGTTTTTCCCGTATCATGTTGTTCTATGTTTCAATATCAGTATTTGAGTTGAACGGGTAGAATTGGATTGGTTTTAGTTGGAAATATGGCACTTAGCCTTTTTGAAGGAAGCTTGTTTTGGAAAAAGTCAACCTGAAGTTGACTAGGTAGCTAGAGGGATCGGATGTGAGTTCCGGTGGTTCGGGTAGCTTCGGAGGATGATTTATGGCTTAGGAGTGAAATCGGAATTTAATTTGGAGGTCCGGTGTAGAATTAGGCTTGAGTTGGCAAAGGTTGAATTTTGGCGAATTCTGGTTGATAGGTGAGATTTTGATCCGAGGGTCAGAATAGAATTCCGAGAGTTGTTGTAGCTTCGTTAGGTGATTTGGAATATGTATACAAAATTTCAGGTCATTCGGACGTGGTTTAGTTGGGTTTTTTATCAAATGCGTGTTTTGGAGTTTTCGAAGAACTTAGGCTTGAATTCGATGTAATTTGATGGTCTTGGCGTTGTTTGATGCATTTTGATGATTGGAACAAGTTTGTATGATGTTTTAGTAGGTGTTGGTATTTTTGGTTGAGGTCCCGGGGGCCTCGGGGTAATTTCGGATGGTTAACGGGAGCTTTTAAAGTTGAAAAATTTCATAATAGACGAAAGTTGTAAATGAGTGTGCACAAGACCTCAATTTGGACGACCATATCTCCCGTTATATAAGTAGTTGGGTGATGCACAACCTATCAAATTAAATCCCTTTAAATCTAGTTTCCAACGCAACAAACCGTTCGTCATTTGGAGGTGTATATAGGAAGTTATGACCATTTAACTGGTCAGGTGTCACTCGCGCGAACAGTGCGCGAACTTTGCGAAAGTTCGCGTGTTTTGCTGAGTATTCTACCTCCGACGCACGAACAACGCGCGAACTATGTGAAAGTTCTCGCGCCTGGAGCATTTTTAAGTACCTTAAGGACCGGAAATAAGAGAAATTGAGTCATTTCTCAAGTTTAGGGTTCCCTCTACACCCCAACTCGACCAAGGCATCCAATTTCACACCTAAGGTGAGATTTTAAGTGTGTTTTCATGGTGATTTCACTTCTCAATCACAAGTTACAACATGATTTTTGATTGGATTTCATAGAATTTCTTCAAAATCTCAAGAACACCCCAAAGTTGTCTTTCAAGATTTGGTCTACAAGAGGTAAACCTACACCTTAGACTTACATATATGGAGTTATTATGGAATTATGAGTATGAATCATGTATTACAACTTATGGTATAGTGATTGGAGACCATAAATTCCCAATTTAAATACATGAACATGGTAGGGATTTAAATGTGTATATTTGATGGAATTTTGTTGGTTTGGGTGTGAATGGTTGATCACACACGTGATGTTAGGAGTATAAATTGCTAAAGAATGATAGTGAGATGAATTGTTGGTTAATGGTGATAGTTGGAGGAACCAATACTATAGTCATGAGGTGTAAATATCTATGCCTACAAGATGTTTGATAATAGGCCTAAATGGCATAAGTTATGGGATTTATTACTAATATTGGCCCTATTGAATGTTGTATTGTAGATTGAAGTAACATAACTGTATTGGATCATTGTAGTATCATTAAGGGGCGAATTTCAGATATGTATGGCTAAAACCCCGTCTTTTAGAAATCGAGCTTCATCGATGTTTGTGTGATTTTTGGTCAGATTCGACGCAGAGGAGGCCAATTTGAGAGGCAAGGGCATAGCAAGCTAGACTTTGGGCCGGCTAGAGGTGAGTAATAGATGTGGATGATGACCTGAGGGTTTGAAACCCCGGTATATCACACTGTGACGCTATATTGAGGCGAGACACGTACTCTACGGCGAGTGCGGGGTCGTTTGTGATCGGGAACTATGATTTAGTCCGCCCGAGTGACGTTGTACTGTGTTGTTGGTTAGAAATTGGTTGATAAACATCCTACTTGGATTGTTTAAATCATATTTGGGCTGAATGCCGATTATTTGGATCCCTTAGGGATTATTATCACTGTTTCTATGATATTAGCATATTTTCATGATATCAGTCCTGAGATGAACGTTGTCTAGTAATGAATAGTAAAATTCTGAGATTTTAAGCACTAAATCTGAAACTCCTAATAATTGGAACTTAAATGATAATTTTGACTGTGCCTGGATGCTTGCATGCATATATATATATATATATATATATATATATATATGAACTGATGGTGGATCGGGCTGCACGCCGCAGTGAATGCTATGAATATATTGCGCTTGGGCTGTAGGAGCCCCTCCGGAGTCTATACACACCCCCAGTGAGCACCGTCAATGTTAAATGGATCGGGCTACGCGCCGTAGAGGTCATGTGCATTGCATTGCATTCATGCATTGTTATTTATTTGTTCTACCTGTCAGTACCTGTTGCTATTTCATTGATGAATGTGTAGATTGATTGGTTATAGCTTTGCATTGTGCTATATTTGGGATTTCTTACTGTCAGGCATTATACATGCCTATTACCACTTAGTTGGAAGTACTCACTCTACTCCCTGCACCTTGTGTGCAGATTCAGGTACTTCGGGAGCTTAGTTGAGCTAGTTGTTGTTTCCAGAGTTTCCAGGAGTTGTCGAGGTAGCTGCTTGACGTCCACAGTACCCGACTCCTCCCCTATCCCTTTATTATTTTCGTACTTTAGAACATATTTATATTTTTTGAGGATTCTTGACTCTGTATTATTTAGAGGCTCTAGACTCATGACCCCAGGTCTTTGGGAGTTACAATTTTTGTTAGTATTTCGTATTGTTTTTATTTGAGTATTTCAACTATGAGTATTGATAATAAATTTAAGTATTTAATTAATTGGTTTGAGCTTCATGCTCAGGTTGAGAGAGTGAATGGTCGGGCTTGCCTAGCATTAGTGTTAGGCGCCATCACGACCGGGTTTGGGGTCGTGACAAGTTGGTATCGGAGCCTAGGTTACTAGGCCTCATGAGTCATGAGCCGGTTTAGTAGAGTCTCGTGGAACAATACGGGGACGCCTGTATTTCTCCACGAGAGGCTGCAGAACCTTTAGGAAACACTTCATATCCTTGGAATTCTTATCGTGCGTACTTGATTTAGCTTGAGATATAACTCTTGAAATTCCTTCTACACGTCTGTATGCGCACGTGAGCGCTCAGTATTAGAGGTGCCTTGATGGCATGTGATTCCCCGATCGAGGGGTGAGATGTAATCTCCGTGAGTTGGATGTTAGGCAGTTTGGAGGACTTGAGGCCGGATCTTTGCCTATGAATTGGTAATGACAAAATCTATGAGTCGAAGAGCCCACCTTGAAGGTCGAAAACATTAAGGAAAGAATATGTTCTTACTTGGTTGAATAGCCCAATAATGGTGGATCGAAAGGTATTTTCTATGTGTTACGATTCAAATAGGTGCAACGCATGTCCATGTATCAATTTTGATAATATAATACATGTAATATTGAGATTG
>MU679239.1:0-21560 GCA_026770625.1 Nicotiana glauca | reverse complement strand
AGACTGCAAGGTAGCTGCTAGCGTCCGCATGACCTTGTTACTCATCTTGTCATTTCTTATTTTAGACATTATATTTTTTAGTTCATAGTTTTAGACGCTCATGACCTAGTGACACCCCGATGTTTGGGACTCGTTTCCGTATTTTATATTAATTATATTTGGAGTTGATTTAGTTTATGAGAAATTCAAATGTTGAAAATGTTTATTTAAATTCTTCTTATCGATTTAGTAGTAATATATTGGGAATAGGATTGCCTTGTAACAAGATAGGCGCCATCACGACCATTGTTAGATTTTGGGTCGTGACACGAACCTATAAAGCCAATATTTATAGTAAGTTCGATATGTAATCTTGATTCTGGCAAATTCAAATTGCTGAAAAAGATAAATACAAAACTGCCTTCAATGTCCCTTTCGGACAATATGAATGGAACGTAATGCCTTTTGGGTTAAAAAATGCCCCATCTGAATTTCAAAACGTTATGAATAATATATTCAATCCCTACAGTAGCATGTGGATAGTTTATATTGACGATGTATTAATATTTTCTGAGGATATAGATTCTCACTTCAAACATCTTAATACTTTCTTTAAGATAGCAAAACATAATGGCCTAGTAGTCAGTGCTAAGAAAGTTAAGTTGTTTCAAACAACTATTAGATTCTTATGACACGACCTCTACCAAGGTACTTATAAACCAATCTATAGAGCCATAGAGTTCTCTTCCAAATTTCCCGATGAAATCACTGATAAAACCCAACTTCAAAGGTTCTTAGGAAGCCTCAATTATGTCGCAGATTTTATTCCTGATATTAGAAAAATTTGCGAACCACTCTATAAACGCCTTAGGAAGAATCCTATCCCATAGACTAAACAAAATAGAAATGGAAAAATTCACTAACGAATTATTATCACAAGTTGCCAAACGCAAAGACAAAGAACTAGAAACTAACCAAGGTTATGTTTCGAATGAAGAGAATGAAGACGAATCAACCGTCAATCAATCTCAAACCACTGTACCACAATTCAAAAGAATAAAGGTACAAAGTTATCATATTCCTATTACACTAAAAGTCAAAGATGCTACTTTTAATAAATTAGCATTATTAGATTCAGGTGCAGATAAGAACTGCATATGTGAAGGAATAATACCTACAAAATATCTTGAGAAATCTACTACAAAATTATACTCTGCTACAGGAGAAAGAATAAAAATTAATTATAAATTATCAAAAGCCCACATATGCAATGATGGGATATGTTTTATAAATGACTTCGTAGCAACCAGAGATATAAATAAGAGATAATCCTAGGATTACCATTTATAACTCAAATAAAACCATATTAGGACGATTTAGGTGCTTTAAGCACTAACATATTAGGAAAAGAAATAAGATTTCCTTATCTAAATCCCATTTCTCAAGAAGAAAGTAATTTTATAAAAACACAAACAATATTTAAAATAAATGTATTATCTAACCAGGTTAGATATTTACAAAATGATATAAAAGTTCACAAAATTGAACAAACTTTAAAAACCCCAGAGATAGAAGCTAAAATAAAACAATTCCAAAAACAACTCGAATTAGAAGTTTGTTCAGATTTACCCAATGCCTTTTGGGAAAGAAAAAGGCATATAATTGAATTACCTTACATCAAAGATTTTAATGAACAGGCTATACCTACAAAGGCAAGACCTATTCAAATGAATCATGAATTAATGGAAACTTGTAAAAAGGAAATTAATGACCTTCTTCAAAAGAAGATTATTAGACCTTCAAAGTCTCCATGGAGCTGTGCAGCTTTCTACGTTAACAATAACGCCGAAAAAGAAAGAGGAGCTCCCAGATTAGTTATTAATTACAAACCGTTAAATAAAGTATTACAATGGATTAGGTACCCAATACCTAATAAAAGAGATCTATTAAAACGAACCTATAAAGCCAATATTTATAGTAAGTTCGATATGAAATCTGGATTCTGGCAAATTCAAATTGCTGAAAAAGATAAATACAAAACTGCCTTCAATGTCCCTTTCGGACAATATGAATGGAACGTAATGCCTTTCGGGTTAAAAAATGCCCCATCTGAATTTCAAAAAATTATGAATAATATATTCAATCCCTACAGTAGCATGTCGATAGTTTATATTGACGATGTATTAATATTTTCTGAGGATATAGATTCTCACTTCAAACATCTTAATACTTTCTTTAAGATAGTAAAACATAATGGCCTAGTAGTCAGTGCTAAGAAAGTTAAGTTGTTTCAAACAACTATTAGATTCTTAGGACACGACCTCTACCAAGGTACTTATAAACCAATCTGTAGAGCCATAGAGTTCTCTTCCAAATTTCCTGATGAAATCACTGATAAAACCCAACTTCAAAGGTTCTTAGGAAGCCTCAATTATGTCGCAGATTTTATTCCTGATATTAGAAAAATTTGCGAACCACTCTATAAACGCCTTAGGAAGAATCCTATCCCATGGAGTCTAGAGCAAACTGATACGGTTAAGAAAATCAAATCTATTGTTCAAAAACTCCCATGCTTAGGTATTCCAAATCCTGAAGCTTTTATGATAGTCGAAACCGATGCTTCTGACGAAGGATATGGTGGAATTCTTAAACAACAAATTTCTCCAAAATCTCCAGAACAATTAGTTCGTTTCACTTCTGGTATCTGGAATCCAGCCCAAAAGAATTATAGTACAGTCAAAAAAGAAATTTTGTCTATAGTACTATGTATTACTAAATTTCAAGATGATTTGATAAACAAAGAATTTTTATTAAGGGTTGATTGCAAATCAGCCAAAGAAATTTTGCAAAAAGATGTTAAAAATCTTATTTCAAAACAAATTTTTGCCAGATGGCAAGCATTATTATCCAGCTTTGATTTTGAAATCGAATTTATCAAAGGAGAAAATAATTCTTTACCCGATTTTCTAACAAGAGAATTTCTACAGGGAAAAAATGAGACCAAGTCAAAAGGGTCCATTCAGGGCCTCACCCAAACGTGAGAATAGATATTCTGCCCTTGCAGAATATTTCCCATCACTACCCGTGAGACCACAATTAAATTTAATGGTTACCCCTCCGAGAGTACCCACTTAAAATAAACCCTCTACCATGACAGTACTTGGGACCATTCCAAAGAAACACGAAAGCTTCATCGAAAGCTTAATCAAGCCAAACAGGAAAGGCTCTAACCAGTGCAGATTATGCTACGAAGACCCCAGAGTCTTTCGCTCGAGCATTAAATCCAAACACTCCCTCAAAGGTAGAAGAAAAGAAACCAGTTTCTTCAGAAAGAGAAACATTTGAATTAATTCCAAAAGAACCAATCAAGGTTCTAGCCCTAGAAAAAGGTTATGAAAATTATGACCTTGCAGACCTAATCAGACCGTGTTACACAGACAGGAATTATGTTGAAACTAGCGACCCCCTAAAAACAAGGAGGTTTTATGAGTTCATTTTAACAGATACATGATCAGTGTCATTTGAGCATACTCTCTATGACGAGAGAGACCCTACAGCAATTAGAATTTCCAAATTTACCATTAACAAAGTAATAAGTCCATTTGAATGGAAAATGGATCATTTGCACACCCCAATAGGGTTATCGGTTCAATATAGGCCCCAAACCTATAATTTTAAAGACTACATGGATGCATGGTTCAACTTTTTGTACCTACGCCCCAAAACAAACACATGGTTTGTTAAGTAAAGCGAACAAGCCCAGAAGTCAGCCATTCCTAGATGGTTCTATGACTGGTGGAAATTATTTGGTGGAACAGAGCAAACAATGCCCAGAAGTTTCCATATGCACTATGGGAGATTCCAAGTAGAAAACGAAATCTCCACCCTACCTGACCACATAAAAGAATGCAAATTTTATTTTGCAAAAAGAATTTCTTTTATTATTAACTGGTCATTTGACATAGAGCAAATTGACCGAATTAAATATTTGGTAAAAACTCCAAAAATTAAAGGATGGATCGCTGAACTTAAAGAGACCAGGAAATCTAAGCCGGTTAAAATAGATTCAACCACCTCTAAAAAAGAGTTAAAGAAGAAGCTACAAGATATGTTAGCAAACATTGAAACAGTAGACCCAATCCAAGTACATGCTATTCTTGAAGCAGCTTCAAGTTCATCCTCTGAAGATAGCAGAAAAAATGGAGACATGGAAGACCTAGATGGGATAGCTCAAGCATATGCCCATTCTAGCAGATAAACAGATACTTGCCTCTTCAGAAAAGAAGAAAGCGACAGAAAGCGACACCTGCCCCTTCAAAAAAGGAGACAGTGACACTTGACCTTTCAGAAAAGGAGAAAGCGACATTTGCCATTTCAAAAAAGGAGAAAGAGACACTTGCCCTTTCGAAAAAGGAGAAAGCGATGCTTGACCTTTCAAAAAAGCAAGGGACTTCATCAACAACCGTCAATTCCATCGATTAAGATTAACTCAATTATTTTTCAGAGGTCTATATAAGACTCTCGACTTGTATTATGTAGGGCATCAGAAAATGTGCCCCTTTTCTTTCTATATCTCTCTACTCCCTACTCTCTAAACTCTCTACAAATTTGCTACCTTCTTATGCTTGAATAAAACTGTAAGTTTTATAAATCTTTATTTGCTTAATTTATGATTTCCGCTAATACTTTCTGTTATAATATCCCCGGTCCGTTATTGGTATCGGAGCCATGTTAGCCCCGAGTAAGAGAGGCTAAACTTAAATCGTGTTGTTTATCTTCGAGGGAGTGTTTGGATTTACTGCTTGAGCCAAAGACTCTGGGGTCTTCATAGCATAATCTGNGTGTGAGGGTCTCTGTGAGACAGCTTAGTTAAACCTTATTAAGCTGCCGTCAGTTGCCGTCGTCGGTATTAGGCCAGGGAGAGCCGCTTTTAGACAGGACACAACAGGACACAGTGAACACATTTAACTACCAACCCCCAAGATAACTTAGAACTCATAATGTTTAGTGAAGAATATAATGAATAGTAACCATTATAGAGTCATAAACAGTAAAGATAAGATTAATAGTCGTAATTCAGATAAACAGAATAGACTTATGCTTTAAAGATAGTATACCTCTTAAAGACTTGAAGAACTTTGATAAAATTTTAATAATACAAATTCTTAAAATGAAAAATAAATCCTTTCGCAATATAAGAATTTATAATAAACAAAGATGGAGAGCTCTACAACATCTCCGTGTTACAAACAAAAAGATTTTTTATGTTACTTATAATATTCATACACTAAGATCTTTAATTAAAAAGAATAATATGGAATAAAACGTCTTCTTGAAATAGAACGAGATATAGAATTCTGTGAAGATAGGCTAGATACATATCTAAGCCAAAGAGTTACTATTCTTCACAACATAAAAGCAATAAAAATCTTGATTAACAGATATACCTCTCAGTATTAATATGAATAATTCTGAAAAGAATAAAATTCTAAATAGTGTTAATATTTCGGCAGTAACTAATATTGCCAAAATTGAAAGTGATCTACAAAATTGGAGTATTCCAAAAGAATCTTTCAACACCATATATCACACCGGTAAGTTTGATTTTATAAAAAATTATAATATCAAAACTTGCGAATCAACAATGTCTATTAATAACTCGATTGAAACAATCAAGTTATTAGCTGAACACGACATTCAACAGTATAGAAAGAAATATAACTTTCTACATGTTGGATTAGTACAAATAGCTGTCAAACCTCTTTACAGATTAGGTTTAGACACACCTCTTTGTCTCTTACTAAGAGATGATAGACTATTAAACTTTGATGATTCATTATTAGGAGTTTTACAAAGTAACTTAGCCCAAGGCCCAGTTTACTTTAATTGTTATCCCAACCATTCGGTTGACATGAATGACCAGAATGTTTTGGATACTTTAAATCTTAATATTAAAACAAAAAACATGTATAGCAAATTTAATACTAAAGAAATAGCAGTAATATATAGAGTTTATTACAGACTAATAAAAACAACATTAGCCTCTATTCTCTAGGCGGGCTCCTGACTGTGAAAACTTGAAATATATGCCTCTGTTCTCCAAGTGGGCTCGTGACAGCTAAAATTTGAGATATATGCTTCTATTCTCCAGGCGGTCTCCTGACTATTAAATGTTGAAATATATGCTTCTATTCTCCAGGAGGGCTCCTGCCTGCTAAAACTCGAAATATATGTCTCTGTCCTCCAGGCAGACTCCTGACTGCTAAAACTTGAAATATATGCCTCTGTTCTCCAAGCGGGCTCGTGACAGCTAAAATTTGAGATATATGCTTCTATTCTCCAGGAGGGCTCCTGCCTGCTAAAACTCGAAATATATGTCTCTGTCCTCCAGGCAGACTCCTGACTGCTAAAACTTTTTAGTATATGCCTCTCTTCTCCAGGCAGGCTCCTGACTGCTAAAACTGAAATATATGCCTCTGTTCTCCAAGCGGGCTCGTGACAGCTAAAATTTGAGATATATGCTTCTATTCTCCAGGAGGGCTCCTGCCTGCTAAAACTCGAAATATATGTCTCTGTCCTCCAGGCAGACTCCTGACTGCTAAAACTTTTTAGTATATGCCTCTCTTCTCCAGGCAGGCTCCTGACTGCTAAAACTGAAATATATGCCTCTGTTCTCCAAGCGGGCTCGTGACAGCTAAAATTTGAGATATATGCTTCTATTCTCCAGGAGGGCTCCTGCCTGCTAAAACTCGAAATATATGTCTCTGTCCTCCAGGCAGACTCCTGACTGCTAAAACTTTTTAGTATATGCCTCTCTTCTCCAGGCAGGCTCCTGACTGCTAAAACTGAAATATATGCCTCTGTTCTCCAAGCGGGCTCGTGACAGCTAAAATTTGAGATATATGCTTCTATTCTCCAGGAGGGCTCCTGCCTGCTAAAACTCGAAATATATGTCTCTGTCCTCCAGGCAGACTCCTGACTGCTAAAACTTTTTAGTATATGCCTCTCTTCTCCAGGCAGGCTCCTGACTGCTAAAACTGAAATATATGCCTCTGTTCTCCAAGCGGGCTCGTGACAGCTAAAATTTGAGATATATGCTTCTATTCTCCAGGAGGGCTCCTGCCTGCTAAAACTCGAAATATATGTCTCTGTCCTCCAGGCAGACTCCTGACTGCTAAAACTTTTTAGTATATGCCTCTCTTCTCCAGGCAGGCTCCTGACTGCTAAAACTGAAATATATGCCTCTGTTCTCCAAGCGGGCTCGTGACAGCTAAAATTTGAGATATATGCTTCTATTCTCCAGGAGGGCTCCTGCCTGCTAAAACTCGAAATATATGTCTCTGTCCTCCAGGCAGACTCCTGACTGCTAAAACTTTTTAGTATATGCCTCTCTTCTCCAGGCAGGCTCCTGACTGCTAAAACTGAAATATATGCCTCTGTTCTCCAAGCGGGCTCGTGACAGCTAAAATTTGAGATATATGCTTCTATTCTCCAGGAGGGCTCCTGCCTGCTAAAACTCGAAATATATGTCTCTGTCCTCCAGGCAGACTCCTGACTGCTAAAACTTTTTAGTATATGCCTCTCTTCTCCAGGCAGGCTCCTGACTGCTAAAACTGAAATATATGCCTCTGTTCTCCAAGCGGGCTCGTGACAGCTAAAATTTGAGATATATGCTTCTATTCTCCAGGAGGGCTCCTGCCTGCTAAAACTCGAAATATATGTCTCTGTCCTCCAGGCAGACTCCTGACTGCTAAAACTTTTTAGTATATGCCTCTCTTCTCCAGGCAGGCTCCTGACTGCTAAAACTGAAATATATGCCTCTGTTCTCCAAGCGGGCTCGTGACAGCTAAAATTTGAGATATATGCTTCTATTCTCCAGGAGGGCTCCTGCCTGCTAAAACTCGAAATATATGTCTCTGTCCTCCAGGCAGACTCCTGACTGCTAAAACTTTTTAGTATATGCCTCTCTTCTCCAGGCAGGCTCCTGACTGCTAAAACTGAAATATATGCCTCTGTTCTCCAAGCGGGCTCGTGACAGCTAAAATTTGAGATATATGCTTCTATTCTCCAGGAGGGCTCCTGCCTGCTAAAACTCGAAATATATGTCTCTGTCCTCCAGGCAGACTCCTGACTGCTAAAACTTTTTAGTATATGCCTCTCTTCTCCAGGCAGGCTCCTGACTGCTAAAACTGAAATATATGCCTCTGTTCTCCAAGCGGGCTCGTGACAGCTAAAATTTGAGATATATGCTTCTATTCTCCAGGAGGGCTCCTGCCTGCTAAAACTCGAAATATATGTCTCTGTCCTCCAGGCAGACTCCTGACTGCTAAAACTTTTTAGTATATGCCTCTCTTCTCCAGGCAGGCTCCTGACTGCTAAAACTGAAATATATGCCTCTGTTCTCCAGGCGGGCAAAATATTTGGCTCTATTCTCCAGGCGGGCTCCTGACTGCTATAACTTGAAATATATGCCACTATTCTCCATGCGGGCTCCTGACTGCTAAAACTGAAATATATGCCTCTGTTCTCCAGGCGGATTTCGGACTGCTAAAACTTGAGATATATGCCTCTGTTCTCCAGGCTTGCTCCTGACTGCTAAATCTTGAAACATATGACTCTATTCTCCAGGCGGGCTCCTGACTACGAAAACTTGAAATATATGCCTCTGTTCTCCAAGCGAGCTCCTGACTGCTAAACCTCAAAATAAATGCTTCTGTTCTCCAGGTGGGTTCTTAACTGCTAGAACTTTGAAATATATGCCTCTGTTCTTCACACGGGCTCCTGACTGCTAAAATTTGAAATATATGCCTCTATTCTTCAAGCGCGCTCCTGGCTGCTAAAACTTGAAATATATGCCTCTATTCTCCAGGCGGTCTCCTGACTGCTAAAACCTTGAAATATATAACTCTGTTATCCAAGGGGGCTCCTGACTGCTAAAACTTGAAATATATGCCTATGTTCTCCAAGCGGGCTCGTGACAGCTAAAATTTGAGATATATGCTTCTATTCTCCAGGCGGTCTCCTGACTACTAAATGTTGAAATATATGCTTCTATTCTCCAGGAGGGCTCCTGCCTGCTAAAACTCGAAATATATGCCTCTATTCTCCAGGCGGTCTCCTGACTACTAAATGTTGAAATATATGCTTCTATTCTCCAGGAGGGCTCCTGCCTGCTAAAACTCGAAATATATGTCTCTGTCCTCCAGGCAGACTCCTGACTGCTAAAACTTGAAACATATGCCTTTGTACTCCAGGCGGGCTCCTGACTGCTAAAACTTGAAATATATGCCTCTGTTCTCCAGGCGGTCAAAATATTTGGCTCTATTCTCCAGGCGGGCTCCGGAATACTAAAACTTAAAATATATGCCTCTATTCTCCAGTCATGCTCCTGATTGCTAAAACTTGAAATATATGCCTCTGTTCTCTAGGCGGGCTCCTGACTGCTAAAATACAAAATATATGCCTCTTTTCTCCAGACGGGCTCCTGACTGCTATAACTTGAAATATATGCCACTATTCTCCATGCGGGCTCCTGACTGCTAAAACTGAAATATATGCCTCTGTTCTCCAGGAGGATTTCGGACTGCTAAAACTTGAGATATATGCCTCTGTTCTCCAGGCTTGCTCCTGACTGCTAAATCTTGAAACATATGACTCTATTCTCCAGGCGGGCTCCTGACTACGAAAACTTGAAATATAGGCCTCTGTTCTCCAGGAGGTCTCCTGACTGCTAAAACTTTTTAATATATGCCTCTCTTCTCCAGGCAGGCTCCTGACTGCTAAAACTTGAAATATATGCCTCTGTTCTCCAAGCGAGCTCCTGACTGCTAAACCTCAAAATAAATGCTTCTGTTCACCAGGTGGGTTCTTAACTGCTAGAACTTTGAAATATATGCCTCTGTTCTTCACACGGGCTCCTGACTGCTAAAATTTGAAATATATGCCTCTGTTCTTCAAGCGCGCTCCTGGCTGCTAAAACTTGAAATATATGCCTCTATTCTCCAGGCGGGCTCCTGACTGCTAAAACCTTGAAATATATAACTCTGTTATCCAAGGGGGCTCCTGACTGCTAAAACTTGAAATATATGCCTATGTTCTCCAAGCGGGCTCGTGACAGCTAAAATTTGAGATATATGCTTCTATTCTCCAGGCAGGCTCCTGACTACTAAATCTTGAAATATATGCTTCTGTTCTCCAGAAGGGCTCTTGCCTGCTAAAACTCGAAATATATGTCTTTGTTCTCCAGGCGGACTCCTGACTTCTAAAACTTGAAACATATGCCTCTGTTCTCCAGGCGGGCTCCTGACTGCTAAAACTTGAAATATATGCCTCTGTTCTCCAGGCGGGCTCCTGACTGCTAAAACTTGAAATATATGCCTCTGTTCTCCAGGCGGTCAAAATATATGCCTTTATTCTCCAGGAGGCCTCCTGAATGCTAAAACTTAAAATATATGCCTCTATTCTCCAGTCATGCTCCTAACTGATAAAACTTGAAATATATGTCTCTATTCTCCATGCGGGCTCCTGAATCCTAAAGTTGAAATGTATGCCTCTGTTCTCTAGGCGGGCACCTGACTACTAAAACTTGAAATATATGCCTCTATTCTCTAGGCGGGCTCCTGACTGCTAAAACATGAGATATATGCCTCATTTCACCAGGCGGGCTCCTGACTGCTAAATCTTGAAATATATGCCTCTCTTCTCCATGCGGGCTCCTGACTACTAAAATTTTAAATACAC
The DNA here is from genome assembly GCA_026770625.1 of Nicotiana glauca. NCBI lineage: Eukaryota > Viridiplantae > Streptophyta > Magnoliopsida > Solanales > Solanaceae > Nicotiana > Nicotiana glauca. The sequence goes on along the minus strand of MU679239.1, from coordinate 10,841 downwards.
GCTTCTGTTCTCCAGGAGGGTTCCTGATTGCTAAATCTTTTAAATATATGCCTCTGTTCTCCAGACAGGCTCCTAACTGCTAAAACTTAAAATATATGTCTCTGTTCTCCAGGAGGGCTCCTGACTGCTAAATCTCAAAATATATGCCTTTGTTCTCCAGGCAGGCTCCTGACTGCTAAAACTTGAAATATATGACTCTGTACTCCAGGCAGGCTCCTGACAGCTAGAACTTTGAAATATATGCCTCTGTTCTCCGGGCGGTCTCCTGAATGCTAAAACTTGAGACATATGCCTTTGTTCTCCAAGCGGGCTCCTGACTGCTAAAACTTGAAATATATGCCTCTGTTCTCCAGGCGGGCGAAATATATGCCTTTTCTCTCCAGGCGGATTCTTGACTGCTAAAACATAAAATATATGCCTCTGTTCTCCAGACGGGCTCCTGACTACTAAAACTTGAAATATATGCCTCTATTCTCCATGCGGGCTCCTGACTGCTAGAACTTTGAAACATATGCCTCTGTTCTTCAGACGGGCTCATGACTGCTAAAATTTGAAATATATGCCTATGTTCTCCAGGCGGTCTCCTGACTGCTAAAACTTGAAACATACGCGTCTGTTCTCCAGGCAGGCTCCTGACTGCAAAAACTTGAAATATATGCGTCTGTTCTCCAGGCGGGCTCGTGAATGCTAAAACTTGAAATATATGTCTTTGTTCTCCAGGCGAGCTCCTAACTTCTAAAATTTGAGATATATGCTTCTATTTTCCAGGCGGGCTCCTGACTGCTAAATCTTGAAATATATGCCTCTGTTCTCCAGGAGGGCTCCTGACTGCTAAAACTTGAAATAAGTCTCTGTTCTCCAGGCAGACTCCTGACTGCTAAAACTTGAAATACATGACTAAGTTCTATAGGCGGGCTTCTGACTGCTAGAATTTAAAATATATGCCTCTGTTCTCCAGGCGGGCTCCTGACTGCTAAAACTTGAAATATATGCCTATGTTCTCTAGGCAGGCTCCTAACTGCTAAAACTTGAAACATATGCCTCTGTTCTCCAGGCAGGGTGCTGACTGCTAAAACTTGAGATATATGCCTTTGTTCTCCAGGCGGGCTCCTGACTGCTAAATCTTGAAACATATGCCTTTGTTCTCCAGGCGGGCTCCTGAATACTAAAACTTGAAATATAGGCCCCTGTTCTCCAGGAGGGCTCCTGACTGCTAAAACTTTTAAATATATGCCTCTGTTATACAGGCAGGCTCGTGACTGCTGAAACTTGAAACATATGCCTGTGTTCCCCAAGCGAGATCCTGACTACTAAAACTCGAAATAAATGCCTCTATTCTCCAGGAAGGCTCCTGATTGCTTAAACTTGAAATATATGACTCTATTCTCCATGTGGGCTCTTAACTGCTAGAACTTTGAAATATGTGCCTCTGTTTTCCAAGCAGGCTCCAGACTGCTAAAACTTGAAATATATGGCTCTCTTCTCTAGACGGGCTCCTGACTGGTAAAACATGAGATATATGCCTCTGTTCACTAGGCGGGCTCCTGACTACTAAATCTTGAAATATATACCTCTGTTCTCCATGCGGGCTCCTAACTACTAAAACTTTAAATATATGCTTTTGTTCTCCATGAGGGTTCCTGACTGCCAAAACTTATAAATATATGCCTCTATTGTCCAGGCAGGCTCCTGACTGCTAAAACTTTGAAATATATACCTCTGTTATCCAGGTAGGCGTCTGGCAGCTAAAACTTGAAATATATGCCTCTGGTCTCTAGGAGGGCTCCTAGCTACTAAAACTTTGAAATGTATGCCACTGTTCCCCATGCAGGCTCCTGATTGCTAAAACTTGAAATATATGCCTCTGTTCTCCAAGTGAGCTCCAGACTGATAAACTCGAAATAAATGCCTCTGTTCTCCAGGCAGGCTCCTGATTGCTAAAACATGAAATATATGACTCTGTTCTCAAGGTGAGCTCTTAACTGCTAGAACATTGAAATATATGCCTCTGTTCTCCATACGGGCTCCTGACTGATAAAACTTGAAATATTTGCCTCTCTTCTCTAGGCGGGCTCCTGACTGGTAATACGTGAGATATATACCTCTGTTATCCAAGTGGGCTTCTGGCTACTAAAACTTGAAATGTATGCCTCTGTTCTCCAGGCGGGCTTCTAACTGCTAAAACTTAAAATATATGCATCTCTTCTCTAGGCGGGCTCCTAACTGGTAGAACATAAGATATATGCCTATGTTCACCAGGCGGGCTCCTGACTGCTAAATCTTGAAATATATGCCTCTGTTCTCCTTGCGGGCTCCTGACTACTAAAACTTTAAATATATGCTTTTGTTCTCCAGGAGGGTTCCTGACTGCTAAAACTTATAAATATATGCCTCTGTTCTCCAAGCAGGCTCCTGAATGCTAAAACTTGAAATATACGCCTCTGTTCTCCAGATGGGCTCCTGACTAATAAAACTTGAAATATATGTCTATGTTCTCTAAGCGGGCTCCTAACTTCTAAAACATGAGACATACACCTCTGTTCTCCACGCAGGCTGCTGACTGCTAAAACTTGAGATATATGCCTTTTATTCTCCAGGCGGGCTCCTGACTGCTAAAACTTGAAATAGATGCCTCTATTCTCTATGCGGGCTCCTGACTGCTAAAACTGAAATACGTTCCTCTGTTCTCCAGGCAGGCTATTGAATGCTAAAATTTGAAATATATGACTCTGTTCTTCAGTCGGCCTCTTGACTGCTAGAACTTTGAAATATATGCCTCTGTTCTCCAGACGGGCTCCTGACTGCTAAAATTTGAAATATATGCCTATGTTCTCTAGGCGTTCTCCTGACTGCTAAAACTTGAAACATATGCCTCTGTTCTCCAGGCGGGCTCCTGACTGCTAAAACTTGAAACATATGCCTCTGTTCTCCAAGCGGGCGAAATATATGCCTTTGCTCTCCAGGAGGACTCCTGACTGCTAAAACATAAAATATATGCCTCTGTTCTATAAGCGGGCTCCTGACTACTAAAACTTGAAATGTATGCCTCTATTCTCCATGCGGGCTCCCGACTAATAAAACTGAAATATATGCCCCTGTTCTCCAGGCGGATTCCGGACTGCTAAAACTTGAAATATATGCGTCTGTTCTCCAGGTGGGCTCGTGGCTGCTAAAACTTGAAATATATGCCTTTGTTCTCCAAGCAGGCTCCTAACTGCTAAAATTTGAGGTATATGCTTCTATTTTCCAGGAGGGCTCCTGACTGCTAAATGTTGAAATATATGCCTTTGTTCTCTAGGAGGGCTGCTGACCGCTAAAACTCGAAATATATGTCTCTGTTGTGCAGGAAGACTCCTGACTGCTAAAACTAGAAATATATGACTATGTTCTATAGGCGGGCTCCTGACTGCTAGAATTTGAAATATATGTCTCGGTTCTCCAGGCGGGCTCCTGACTGCTAAAACTTGAAACGTATGCCTCTGTATTTCAGGTAGGCTGCTCACTGCTAAAACATGAGATATATGCCTTTGTTCTCCAGGCGGTCTCCTGACTGCTAAATCTTGAAACATATACCTCTGTTCTCCAGGCGGGCTCCAGAGTACTAAAACTTGAAATACATGCCTCTATTCTCCATGCGGGCTCTTGATTACTAAAACTTTAAATATATGCTTTTGTTCTCCAAGAGGGTTCCTGACTGCTAAAACTTATAAATATATGCCTCAGTTCTCCAGGCAGGCTCCTGACTGCTAAAACTTGAAATATACGCCTCTGTTCTCCAGGCGGGCTCCTGACTAATAAAACTTGAAATATATGTCTATGTTCTCCAGGCGGGCTCCTGACTGCTAAAAGATGAGATATTCGCCTCTATTCTCCAGGTAGGCTGCTGACTGCTAAAACTTGAGATATATGCCTTTTGTTCTCCAGGCGGGCTCCTGACTGCTAAAACTTGAAATATATGCCTCTATTCTCCATGCAGGCTCCTGACTGCTAAAACTGAAATACATGCCTCTGTTCTCCAGGCAGGCTTCTGACTGCTAAAATTTGAAAAATATGACTCTGTTCTCCAGGTGGCCTCCTGACTGCTAGAACTTTGAAATATATTCCTCTGTTCTCCAGACGGGCTCCTGACTGCTAAAATTTGAAATATAGGCCTATGTTCTCCAGGCGTTCTCTTGACTGCTAAAACTTGAAACATATGCCTCTGTTCTCCAGGCGAGCTCCTGACTGCTAAAACTTGAAACATATGCCTCTGTTTTCCAGGCGAGCGAAATATATGCCTTTGCTCTCCAGGAGGACTCCTGACTGCTAAAAAATAAAATATATGCCTCTGTTCTCTAGGCAGGCTCCTGACTAATAAAACTTGAAATATACGCCTCTATTCTCCATACGGGCTCCTGACTGCTAAAACTGAAATATATGCCTCTGTTCTCCAGGCGGATTTCGGACTGCTAAAACTTGAAATATATGCGTCTATTCTCCAGGCGGGCTCGTGGCTGCTAAAACTTGAAATATATGCCTTTGTTCTCGAAGCGGGCTCCTAACTGCTAAAATTTGAGGTATATGCTTCTATTTTCCAGGCGGGATTGTAACTGCTAAATGTTGAAATTTTTTCCTCTATTCTCTGGGAGGGCTGCTGACCGCTAAAACTCGGAATATATGTCTCTGTTCTCCAGGCAGACTCCTGACTGCTAAAAATTGAAATATATGACTATGTTCTATAGTCGGGCTACAGACAGCTAGAATTTGAAATATATGCCTCGGTTGTCCAGGCGGGCTCCTGACTGCTAAAACTTGAAATATATATGCCTATGTTCTCCAGGCAGGCTCCTGACTGCGAAAACTTGAAACATATGCCTCTGTTCTCACGGTAGGCTGCTGACTGCTAAAACATGAGATATATGCCTCTGTTCTCCAGGCGGCTCCGGACTGCTAAATCTTGAAACATATACCTCTGTTCTCCAGGCGGGCTCCAGAGTACTAAAACTTGAAATATAGGCCTCTGTTCTCCAGGAGCGCTACTGACTGCTAAAACTTTTAAATATATGCCTCTGTTCTCCAGATAGGCTCCTGACTGCTAAAACTTTAAATATATGCCTTTGTTCCCCAAGCGAGCTCCTGACTACTAAAACTTGAAATAAATGCCTCTATTCTCCATGTGGCCTCTTAACAACTAGAACTTTGAAATATATGCCTCTGTTCTCCACACGGGTTCCTGACTGCTAAAACTTGAAATATATGCCTCTGTTCTCCAAGTGCGCTCCTGAATGCTAAAACTTGAAATATAAGCCTCTGTTCTCCAGCCGGGCTCCTGACTGCTAAAAATTTGAAATATATACCTCTTTTATCCAAGTGGGCTCCTGGCTGCTAAACCATGAAATATATGCCTCTGTTCTCCAAGAAGGCTCCTGACTGCTAAAACTTTTCAATATATGCCATTGTTCCCCAGGCAGGCTTCTGACTGCTAAAACTTGATATATATGCCTCTGTTCTCCAAGTGAGCTCCTAAATGCTAAAACTCGAAATAAATGCCTCTGTTCTCCAGGCAGGCTCCTGATTGCTAAAACTTGAAATATATGACTCTGTTCTCCAGGTGGGCTCTTAACTGCTGGAACTTTGAAATATATGCCTCTATTCTTCAGGCGGGCCACTGACTGCTAAAACTTGAAATATATGCCTCTCTTTTATAGGCGGGCTCCTGACTGGTAAAACATGAGATATATGCCTCTGTTCACCAGGCGGGCTCCTGACTGCTAAATCTTGAAATATATGCCTCTGTTCTCCATGCGGGCTCCTGACTACTAAAACATTAAATATATGCTTCTTTTCTCCAAGAGGGTTCATTACTGCTAAATCTTATAAATATATGCCTCTGTTCTCCAGGCAGGCTCCTGACTGCTAAAACTTGAAATATATGCCTTTGTTCTTCAGGCGGGCTCCTGACTACTAAAACTTGAAATATATGTCTATGTACTCCAAGCGGGCTCCTGATTGCTAAAACATGAGACATACGCCTCTGTACTCCAGGCAGGCTGCTGACTGCTAAAACTTGAGATATATGCCTTTTGTTCTCCAGGCGGGCTCCTGACTTCTAAAACTTGAAATATATGCCTCTATTCTCCAGGCATGCTCTTGACTGCTAAAACTAAAATACATGCCTCTGTTCTCCAGGCAGGCTCCTTACTGCTAAAATTTGAAATATATGACTCTGTTCTCCAGGCGGGCTCCTGACTGCTAGAACTTTGAAATATATGCCTCTGTTCTTCAGCCGGGCTCCTAACTGCTAAAATTTAAAATATATGCCTATGTTCTCCAGGCGGTCTCCTGACTGCTAAAACTTGAAACATATGCGTCTGTTCTCCAGGCGGGCTCCTTACTGCTAAAACTTGAAATATATGCCTCTATTCTCCAAGCGGGCAAAATATATGCCTTTGCTCCCCAGGCGACCTCCTGACTGCTAGAACATTGAAATATATGCCTCTGTTCTCCAGACGGGCTCCTGACTGCTAAAATTTGAAATATATGCCTATGTTCTCCAGGCGTTCTCTTGACTGCTAAAACTTAAAACATATGCCTCTGTTCTCCGGGTGGGCTCCTGGCTGCTAAAACTTGAAACATATGCCTCTGTTCTCCAGGCGGACGGAATATATGCCTTTGCTCTCTAGGCGGTCTCCTTACTGCTAAAACATAAAATATATGCCTCTGTTCTCTAGGCGGGCTCCAGACTACTAAAACTTGAAATATATGCCTCTATTCTCCATGCGGGCTCCTGACTGCTAAAACTGAAATATATGCCTCTATTCTCCATGCGGGCTCCTGACTGCTAAAACTGAAATATATGCCTCTGTTCTCCAGGCGGATTTCGGACTGCTAAAACTTGAAATACATGCGTCTGTTCTCCAGGCGGGCTCGTGGCTGCTAAAATGTGAAATATATGCCTTTGTTCTCCAGGCGGGCTTCTAACTGCTAAAATTTGAGGTATATGCTTCTATTTTCCAGGTGGTCTCCTGACTGCTAAATCTTGATATATATGCCTTTGTTCTCTAGGAGGGCTGCTGACCGCTAAAACTCGAAATATATGTCTCTGTTCTGCAGGCAGACTCCTGACTGCTAAAACTTGAAATATATGACTATGTTCTATAGGCGGGCTCCTGACTGCTAGAATTTGAAATATATGCCTCGGTTCTCCAGGCGCGCTCCTGACTGCTAAAACTTGAAATATATGCCTATGTTCTCCAGGCAGGCTCCTGACTGCTAAAACTTGAAACATATGCCTCTGTTCTCCAGGCAGGCTGCTGACTGCTAAAATATGAGATATATGCCTCTGTTCTCCAGGCGGGCTCCGGACTGCTAAATCTTGAAACATATACCTCTGTTCTCAAGGCGGGCTCCAGTGTACTAAAACTTGAAATATAGGCCTCTGTTCTCCAGGAGCCCTCCTGACTGCTAAAACTTTTTAATATATGCATCTGTTCTCCAGGCAGGTTCCTGACTACTAAAACTTGAAATAGCATCTGTTCTCCAGGCAGGCTCCTGACTACTAAAACTTGAAATATATGCCTCTGTTCCCCAAGCGAGCTACTGACTGCTAAAACTCGAAATAAATGCCTTTGTTCTCCAGGTGGGCTCTTAACTGTTAGAACTTTGAAATATATGCCTCTGTTCTCCACGGGGGCTCCTGACGGCTAAAACTTGAAATATATGCCTCTGTTCTCCAAGCTCGCTCCTGACTGCTAAAACTTGAAATATATGCCTCTGTTCTCCAGGCGGGCTCCTGACTGCTAAAACATTGAAATATATACCTCTTTTATCCAAGTGGGCTCCTGGCTGCTAAAACTTGAAATATATGCCTCTGTTCTCCAAGAGGGCTCCTGACTGCTAAAACTTTTAAATATATGCCACTGTTCCCCAGGCAGGCTCCTAACTACTAAAACTTGTAATATATGCCTCTGTTCTCCAAGTGAGCTCCTGACTGCTAAAACTCAAAATAAATGCCTCTATTCTCCAGGCAGGCACCTGATTGCTAAAACTTGAAATATATGACTCTGTTCTCCAGGTGGGCTCTTAACTGCTAGAACTTTGAAATATATGCCTCTATTCTTCAGGCGGGCTACTGACTGCTAAAACTTGAAATATATGCCTCTCTTTTATAGGCAGGCTCCTGACTGCTAAATCTTGAAATATATGTCTCTATTCTCCATGCGGGCTCCTGACTACTAAAACATTAAATACATGCTTCTGTTCTCCAGGAGGGTTCATTACTGCTAAATCTTATAAATATATGCCTCTGTTCACCAGGCAGGCTCCTGACTGCTAAAACTTGAAATATATGCCTCTGTTCTTCAGGCGGGCTCCTGACTACTAAAACTTGAAATATATGTCTATGTGCTCCAAGCGGGCTCCTGACTGCTAAAACATGAGACATACGCCTCTGTTCTCCAGGCAGGCTGCTGACTGCAAAAACTTGTGATATATGCCTTTTATTCTGTAGGCGGGCTCCTGACTGCTAAAACTTGAAATATATGCCTCTATTCTCCATGCGGGCTCCTGACTGCTAAAACTGAAATACATGCCTCTATTCTCCAGGCAGGCTCCTGACTGCTAAAATTTGAAATATATGACTCTGTTCTCCAGGCGGGCTCCTGACTGCTAGAACTTTGAAATATATGCCTCTGTTCTTCAGACGGGCTCCGGACTGCTAAAATTTGAAATATATGCCTATGTTCTCCAGGCGGTCTCCTGACTGCTAAAACTTGAAACATATGCGTTTGTTCTCCAGGCGGGCTCCTGACTGCTAAAACTTGAAATATATGCCTCCGTTCTCCAGGCGGGCGAAATATATGACTTTGCTCTCCAGGCGACCTCCTGACTGCTAGAACTTTGAAATATATGCCTCTGTTCTCCAGACGTGCTCTTGACTGCTAAAATTTGAAATATATGCCTATGTTATCCAGGCATTCTCCTGACTGCTAAAACTTGAAACATATGCCTATGTTCTCCATGCGGGCTCCTGTCTGCTAAAACTTGAAACATATGCCTCTGTTCTCCAGGCGGGCGAAATATATGCCTTTGCTTTCCAGGCGGTCTCCTGACTGCTAAAACATAAAATATATGCCTCTGTTCTCTAGGCGGGCTCCTGACTACTAAAACTTGAAATATATGCCTCTATTCTCCATGCGGGCTCCTGGCTGCTAAAACTAAAATATATGCCTCTGTTCTCCAGGCGGATTCCGGACTGCTAAAACTTTAAATATATGCGTCTATTCTCCAGGCGGGCTCGTGGCTGCTAAAACTTGAAATGTATGCCTTTATTCTCCAAGCGGGCTCCTAACTGCTAAAATTTGAGGTATATGTTTTCCAGGCGGCCTCCTGACTGCTAAATCTTGATATATATGCCTTTATTCTCTAGGAGGGCTGCTGACCGCTAAAACTCGAAATATATGTCTCTGTTCTGCAGGCAGACTCCTGACTACTAAAACTTGAGATATATGACTATGTTCTATAGGCGGGCTCCTGACTGCTAGAATTTGAAATATATGCCTCGGTTCTCCAGGCGGGCTCCTGACTGCTAAAACTAGAAATATATGCCTATGTTCTCCAGACAGGCTCCTGACTGCTAAAACTTGAAACATATGCCTTTGTTCTCCAGGCAGGCTGTTGACTGCTAAAACATGAGATATATGCCTTTGTTCTCCAGGCGGGCCCCTGACTGCTAAATCTTGAAACATATACCTCTGTTCTCCAGGCGGGCCCCAGTGTACTAAAACTTGAAATATAGGCCTCTGTTCTCCAGGAGCGCTCCTGACTACAAAAACTTTTTAATATATGCCTCTGTTCTGCAGGCAGACTCCTGACTACTAAAACTTGAAATATATGCCTCTGTTCCCCAAGAGAGCTACTGACTGCTAGAAATCGAAATAAATGCCTTTGTTCTCCAGGTGGGCTCTTAACTGTTAGAACTTTGAAATATATGCCTTTGTTCTCCACGCGGACTCCTGACTGCTAAAACTTGAAATATATGCCTCTGTTCTCCAAGCTCGCTCCTGACTACTAAAACTTAAAATATATGCCTCTATTCTCCAGGTGGACTCCTGACTGCTAAAACTTTGAAATATATACCTCTTTAATCCAAGTAGGCTCCTGGCTGCTAAAACTTGAAATATATGCCTCTGTTCTCCAGGAGGGCTCCTGACTGCTTAAACTTTTAAATATATGCCACTGTTCCCCAGGCAGGCTCCTAACTACTAAAACTTGAAATATATGCCTATGTTCTCCAAGTGAGCTCCTGACTGCTAAAAACTAGAAATAAATGCCTCTGTTCTCCAGGCAGGCTCCTGATTGCTAAAACTTGAAATATATGACTCTGTTCTCCATGTGGGATCTTAACTGCTAGAATATTAAAATATATGCCTCGATTCTTCAGGCGGGCTACTGACTGCTAAAACTTGAAATATATGCCTCTCTTTTATAGGCGGGCTCCTGACTGGTAAAACATGAGATATATGCCTCTGTTCACCAGGCAGGCTCCTGACTGCTAAATCTTGAAACATATGCCTCTGTTATCCATGCGGGCTCCTGACTACTAAAACATTAAATATATGCTTCTGTTCTCCAGGAGGGTTCATTACTGCTAAATCTTATAAATATATGCCTCTGTTCTCCAGGCAGGCTTCTGACTGCTAAAACTTGAAATATATGCCTCTGTTATTCAGGCGGGTTCCTGACTACTAAAACTTGAAATATATGTCTATGTTCTCCAAGGGGGCTCCTGACTGCTAAAACATGAGACATACGCCTCTGTTCTCCAGGCAGGCTGCTGACTGCTAAAACTTGAGATATATGCC